>JABUQX010009769.1:0-30000 GCA_015478945.1 Trachelipus rathkii | reverse complement strand
TCTCGCATGAAACCACTATCAATTTCACTTCAGTACTATTTTACCAGAAAAGTACAATGTACCTTATAAGCATATTGCAAAAAAGGCATCCTCTTTCATAAAGACGACGTTCCAGACCCTCACGATACACTAAAAAGAGGGTGTCTCTGGCAGTGTAAAAATGGCTGTTAGAAAATGAAAAATCAAAAACTGCGATCAGTGTGACAAGAGGAGATTTCCTAACATTGCTACTCTCTAATATCTTAGCAGTATTGCCTGTAACCACCGCAACAGTAGAAAGAACCTTTCAACATTAAGGCGTCTGAAAACGTATTTACGGAATAGTGCTGGAGAGGATCGCATTACAGGTCTTGCTCTACTGTCAATTCATCGAGATCTCAGCACTGAAGTCAGCAATGAAAATATTTTGAACACCTCAGTCAAAAACAAGGAAACTGAAATTGACTTTATAAAACGATGGTAGTTCTTATGAGAATTATATATTATGATATATATATATATTATATATATATATATATAATATATATATATATATAATATATGATATATATATATATACTATATATATATATAAATATATTATATATATAAATATATAAGATATATATATAAATATATATATATATATATTATATATTATATATATATATATATATATATATATATAAGCGAAAGACCCAGAGTAGTAGGAAGGGCATATTGAACTAAGCCTTTTTTACCCCACCTGTCCTCTTTTACCCCAACCTCTTTTACCCCACCTGTCCTTTTTTACCCCACCCTAAAATTGGGCAACCCAAGTTTTTTGGCAACCCTAATTTTTGCAACCCTTCGAAGAAGGGCGCAAACGGTTGCGCAGCAAACCGTTGTACCGTGCCCACCCTATGTTTTTCGCCAACCCTTGGTCTTCCAGGGGTGGCCTCTCTAAAAAAATTTTGATCATCGATAGTAGTAACAAGGGTAAACTGCAAGCCGCCTCTTTTACCCCACCCTGACCTTTTTTACCCCACCCAAGGATTTTGGCCTTGTATTTTTTTGGCCTTGTAGCTTTTTGACGCCCCTTCGCAGAAGGGGCGCGCCAGACGGTTGCGAAGCAACCGTCGTACGTGTCTCCCCCCTAGTTTTAGCCCCCCTTTGACCCCCTTTAGGGGCTTAGCCCCTTTTTTTGATGTTTTGGTCTTGATATTTCGGTTTTGGCCTTGATATGTCGGCCTTGATAGCGTATCAAGGTCTGAAATTGACCATTCTTAAAGTGACCATTCTTAAAGGTCAGTGGAGGGTTTAGTAGGGATTATCTTGAGCATCCAGTACCTGCCACCTTGCCTTTGGTAGGTATCTGTGCTAACATGAGGTCATGTAGGCATCTGACCTGTATGGATCTATCCTAACTTATTTCCATCCGCGGTCGCACCTACCCCTACACACACACACACACACACACACCACACCACACACACACACACACACACCACACGTGGCTAACATATATATATATTATATATATAATGTATATATATATATATATATATATATATATATATATATATATATATATATATATATATATATATAATATTATTGCGCACTTAGGCACACACACACACACACATACACAACTCTATGATAGATAGATGCTCTGTGTGATGCGCTCAACTTGATGCCCCAGCTTTGATGCGGATCAAGGCTTTGATGATCGATCTTGTGATGGCTCAACTTTGTTACCCAACTTGGATGGCTCGACTTGAGACTCAGCGATGATAGTTGATGACTCATCTGATGAACGTCGATCTTGGCCGGTTCATCTTTGATACCGATTTTTGATGAGCTCAGCATTATTGATTGTTCAGTATATTGATGGTCAGTACATTATTGATGTTCCAATCACCGTAAGAAGTATCTAAGGATGTTCTATTAGTATTCTATAAGTTATTAGATGAAATGAGGTGAGTGCCAAGTGAGTGCAATATTTCCGCTAGTGCAAACTGAGTGCCACTTTTTTCAAGCCTCCCCTGAGCCTAGAATATATATGGGTGTCTACCTCTAGGTTATAAGGTATGAGGAATCGATTGGTGTATATCAAGTTGCTAGGATGCTTCCTACATGAGTTAGTCTTTTCTAACACTATACCTATATATATATATATATATATATATATATATATATATATATATATAATATATTATAATATATATTATATATATATATATAATATAATTACTTACACACACATACGCACATGCTAGATACATAACTACACTCACACACAAATACACTCACACTTACGCTTACACACACACACACACTCCACCACAATACACACATTCTACACCCACCATACCTATACACACCTTAACTTACGCACACACACCCACCTACACCCTGCCATTATATACACATACACTCACCCATAGACACTTACACTTACATACATACACACTTATGACACTTATAAGCACTTACACTCTCCATAGACAATTACACTAGCCCATATACACTTACATTTACATCTCAACTCGAATTTTGATCCCTCAACTTTGATGGCTCACTTTGATCCTTCAACTTTGATGGTTCAATTTTGTGGCCTCAACTTTTGATACCTCAGCTTTGATGGTTCATCTTATGATCAATCTTTGTCTCCCCTAGGTCATAAGCGGACCACCAGGACGCAGCATGATCCCTCCACACGAAGGCTTCCGAACCCGGCGTTTCCCGCCCGCCGCGTGCGCCCGCAGGCGCAATTATTATTATGAAAAATATATAAACTATGAGTCATTCATTTTATTTCATTAACTTAAACATTTTTATTAAAAAACATTTTCGCGGTCCTAAAACTGTAACTCTCATACAGACCTATTATTTAACACAATTTCATAGTTGGGATATCAATGAAACTATTCAAAAAATTTCTTTTCAAATAAATACTCAGCCATTTTATTCATACTTAAACATTTTATTATTAAAAACTTTAATTACACAGCCTTTAAAGCTGTAAAACAGTAATTCACAATAGCTCAATTGCCTAGCGACAGAGGGAATAGGAAGGCTTTGTTTTACTTGACTTGCTGATTTACTGCTTTAACTCAAATATTTATTGCAGTTTATTCTTTATTTTACTTAATACTTTTTTAATTTATAAATTTTTAAAAATTATGTAAGAAAAAAAAAAAACAGATGGCTGATATATAATCATTTTAATTTACTACAATTGTAACGTAAATTTTATAAAAAATATACTTTACAGACCTTAAAGCAGTTAAATCAGTAAATCAATAGAGGTGTTTTACTAGCAACAAGGGGATTAGTTATGCTTTTGTTTTACTGCTTAGCTGCTTTAACTCATATGTTACTGCTTTAATCTCAGTAAATCAATAGAGGTGTTACATGGCACCTAAGGGATAGTATGCTTTTGTTACTGCTTTAAACTCATATGTTTTACTGCTTTTACTCATTATTTATTAACATACATACCTTAAAGCAGTAAATCAGTAAATCAATAGAGGGTTACATAACACAGGGCTTAGTATGCTTTTGTTTTACTGCTTAACTCATGTTTTACTGCTTTAACTCATATATTTTTAAACATTACATACCTTAAAGCAGTAAAATCAGTAAATCAATAGAGTTTACATAGCAACAAGGGACTAGATGCTTTGTTTTACTGCTTTACTTGTTTAACTCATGTTTTTCACTTTCATTCTATATTTATTAACATTACATACCTTAAACAGTAAATCAGTAAATCAATAAGGAGTTACATAGCAACAAGGGGTTAGTATTGCTTTTGTTTTACTGCTTTACTGCTATTACTGCTTTAAACCATATTTTTACTGCTTTTAACTCATATGCTTTAACTTTAACTTCATATATTTATTAACGTTATGTTTTTTATGTTTTAATACTTTATTATTTATTATTATTTTATTAGTTTATTATTTATTTTATTTTATATATTATTATTATTTTTGTTATTATTATTATTTTATTTTTATTTTTATTTTTATTATATACTTATGTTTATTTACTTCATGCCTATTGTATTATTATTTCACACACACACACACCACAACACACAAACACAACACACCACACACACACAGCACACACACACTCTGTTTAAACATATCAAATAATCTTTGATGATAACGTATAATTTATTAGAACATTTTATGTTTTAATTAAACACGTAAATTTATATTACTCATTCAATATAACTAAAATTATTCAAAGTTTCTTAAAACGTCTATAATAAATCAATCATTATCTTTGAACAAAAGAATTTTTAATAAATGTTTAATACTTTTTGTTTATAAATTTTAAAAACTATCAAGTTTTAAAATAATTTTTACTAAAATTTTATGAAATTTTATTTAAAAACATAATTTTACGTACCTTAAAGCAATAAATCAGTAAATCAGTAGGGCTAGCCCTAGCAGACCCTCTACACCAAGCTATGACCCGTTTTGTTCTATTGACTTACTGCTTTCACATCTTTAAACATGTAAAAGTATAAAAATAACAAAAATAAGTTCTTCTCCTGATAACATAACATGTATTTTATTAAAATCATTCTAGGTTTTTATTAAAAATAACAATTATCACTTACATTTATATTATTCGCTCAATGTTAACTAAAAATATTTCAAAGTCTTTTAAATAATCGGATTTTCTTTAATAATTATCTATGTAAATTGCAATACAACCCGAGAAAACACCAACAACGCGCATCCTTACAGATACAAAACTGACCTCTTCCGCTGAAAATGGTGTTGAAATAACTACTTTAGGCCAAAATTTAGGATAATCCTTTTGTACCCCGGGGCGATTCTAGACCCTAATACCAGGCAATAATATATTTCAAACTGGAACTCTATTTTTGTAAATGTGGTAAATAACACTTAGGCCTAAATTTAGGATAAGCCGTTTTTTGTACCCGGGCTGTTTTAAGCCTAATACCAGTCAAAAGGTAATTCCAGTATAGACAAGAATCAATGTTATTATTATTTTATAAATATATTTTCAAACTAAACATGCTGTGGCATCGGTAAGATCCGTTTAAGCAGGTAAGAATGAAATGCTTTCCTTTCTTGTGAATGTTGGAGTAATCCTTGTCTCTATATGACCGCGATGTGATTGGTCGAGAATTATTTTTATCGCCTTTTTGTTTTAAGGTATGTAAAAACATGGTTTTTTCATATCAAGCCTTACCTGGATTGGATGAAAATAGCTTATCTTAACTTGTATTTGAGAGTGTGTTTTATATCTTTAGACCAACTCATTTTAAAATCATAGTCGTTTAGCTGCTAAGCGGTGCACAAGTTATCTGATTTGTATTAAAAAGTGTTTTATTTTTACTAAGGTGTATATCATATTTATAATATAATACTTACATTGAGGAATAATGATTAATTCACTAGAATAGATAATAATAATTCACTAGATTTATAGTAGATCACGTGAAGCAAAACGCAAGAGCCGCCGGCAAGCGCGACCCGTGTGCGGAACAGCCGCATGCAACCCCCGGCGTAATATTAACTACCGTCGCGAAAATAGAGCGTTTATTTCAACAGTGGTATGGATACATCCTAGAGGTGATATCTTTTGGACAGTCGTCCCCATTCAGTATGTAAATATATAGTTTGTGTACTGTATCAAAGTATATTTACGAATATTATAACATATGTTCAAGCGCATTAGTTATTTAAAATCCTGGTATATCAGTGTTTATTACAAAACCAATAGTTGAAGGACATTCTCGATGGTCGAATGCATAAAACACTGATATAAAAGAGTCAATGAACTTTACATTACTTCATGTAATTTGAAGTTAATAATATGATACCAATACTGCAAGTCCATAAAGAGAAAATTACGGTTTGTACAAGGAGGGAAGTTTTATGCATGTACACGCATTGTGTATTTAACTAATAAAGTTAGTATAGTAATTATGTAATAATATTTTAGAAGAAACAACTTTTTCAACCTATACATAGAGAAGATTAAAACGGTAAAGACATACCTTGAAAAGGGAGGTAATGGGACAACTCTATACATTAACTCTACGTCCTATGTAGGTGTAACTTTAAGCATATAAAACTTGTTTTACGTTCCTTAAAGTAATAAGATCTTAAGGCATACCACAAAGAGGAACATAGCCAACGTCACATCCGGACTATTGTTCTATGTCCCTCAAGGAATTATAACTTTAGGATAATTAAACAAACTTTTTTCTACAAAACAAAATGTTCTTTTCAAACTAAAATGTGTTTCAAGAAACTTTACCAGTGAAATGGTTTTTCTATAATAAAATTAAAAATATGTTCAAGTAAAGAAATAAAACCGTCGACTCATAATAACGAATCGGTATATTTTGAAAATACAAAAGATGAATGAAAAGTTACAACAGCATATCATAAAAGAAAATTTCGCCGACGCGTAGTAATATATGCGGCGGGTTCATGCGGCATGTTTCCACACCGGTCCGCGCTTGCGGGCCTCTTGCGTTTGCTTCACGTGATCTACTATAAATCTAGTGAATTAATTATTATCGATTCTAGTGAAATTAATAATTATTCCCTCAATGTAAGTATTTAGTATAAATATGATATACACTTAGTAAAAATAAAACACTTTTAAAACAAATCAGATAACTTGTGCACCCTTAACAGCTAAAATGACTATGATTTTAAATTGAGTTTGGGTCTAAAAGATAAGAAAACACACCTGCTCAAATACAAGTTATAAAGAACTAGTGCTAATTTTCATCCAATACTGGTAAGGCTGTAGGATATGAAAAAACATGTACATACCTTTAAAACCAAAAAGGCGATAAAATAATTCTCGACCAATACATGCGCGGGGTTCATATAGAGTATAAGGGATTACTCTCAACATCACAAGAAAGGTAAAGCATTTCCTTCTACACTGCTTAAAAGGATCTACGGAGTTGCCAGCGGATGTTTCATTTGAAATATATTATAAAAATAATAATAACATGATTCTGTTCATACTGAATTACCTTAATTGAGACCTAAGGTAATTAGGCTTTAATCGCCCTGGGACAAAAGGCTTATACACAAGTAATTAGGCCTGAAATTAAAGGCCTAAACGTAGTTATTCGACCAAATCTTACAAAAAAGAGTAGTGTCAGTTTGAAATGTATTTTAAGAACCTAGAGTATATAGTCTAAAAGTAACGCAACCCGAAGGGTACAAAAAGATTATCCATAAAAATTAGGCCTAAGAGTAGTTCACATAAATCAAACAACATTTACAAAAGAGGTCAGTTTCGTATCTGTAAGGAAAGTGGCGCGTCCGTTGTGTTTTTCTTGCGTGTGTTGGGATTGTCCAATGCACATAGATTAATAAAATACAAACGAAAATCGAATTATTAAAAAAACTTTGATAAATATTTTTTAGCTGTTAACATAGCGCCCAGATAATATAAATTAAGTGGAATAAATTGTTATTTTAAAATAAAAAACTATGAATGATTTTTAATAAGAAAAGTATCTTGTATTATCTGAATAATTAGAGAAAGAACTTATTTTGTATTTATATATAACTTTGTTACAAATGACGATGAGTAGAAAGAGTCAATTGTAGGAGGCTATTTAAGCAAATTACATTTTTCAGGGAAGACACCTAAGTGGACATTGCCTTACTGGAGGTTTTAAACTGATGAGGAAAATCATAAAAATACATCAATAAAACAAAATCAAAATATAGTTTTATTTAAGAAAAAATATTCATTGCAGATTTCACGTCCCTTGTTCTTTCTCTTAAAATATTACTATAAAAAAATACTAAAAAATATAAGCTTTAACTATTTAATAATAAATCTTTGTTTCACACCATAAAATGATACGGATTATTACTAGACGCGTTTCTAAGAAACATTTGAATAAAATTTTAGTTATAATTATGAGTATTGAGTAATATAAAATACTAGACTTGAGCCGGATACATAGTCGGACGTATTTAAATTAAATTTATATATACTTAATTTTCATACAAAAGAACTTATTTATATGTTTAATAGTGTGTAGTGTGGTGTGTAGTGGTGTTTAATATATATATATATATATATATAAGGTGTGTGTGTGTGCGTGCGTAAATAATTAACAATAGGCATGAAGTAATAACACTAAGTATAATAATATAGAATAACAACAAAATTAAAAATAATTGTAATAAAAATAAAATATTAATAAATAAAAAATGAAAATTAATAAATATAAATAAAATAATTAATTAATAAGAATAAAATAATAAAATTAAAGAACAACAACATCGTTATAAATTGATTTATTAATAAAATGATATGATTATAAGCTAAGTATAAACATATGTAGTGAATAAAAGCAGAAACATATGAAAGTTAAAGCTAATATGATAAAATTACAAAATCTAATACTAATCCCATTGTTGCTATGTAACACACTCTATTTTAAGATTTTACTGATTTATTTTGATTTTTTTAGTATGCAATGTTAATTAAATTAAATATGAAGTAAAGCAGTAAAAAAACATATATAGATAATATAATAAAGACAGTACAAGCAGTTTAATGAACAAAACACTACTATACCCTTGTATAGGCTTAGTGTAACACTCATCTATGATCCTACTCTTAATTGAATGTAACGCCTGAGTAATGTTCATTAAAAATATTATAGATGTATATAAGTCATAAAATACATATGTAGTATAGACTAAGTAAGCAGATAAACTAAAAAGCCATACTAATCCACTTGTTGCTATATAACACCTCTTATATATTTACTGATTTATACTTGACATTATAAAGGTATAGTAAATGTAATTATAATATGATTTTATGAATATATTTAAATGATCATCCATGTAAAGTCAGTTACAAAAAGTTCATACTAATCCCCTTGTTGCCTAGGTAAACACCTCTATTGATTTATACTGTATTATACTGCTTCTAGGGTCTTACATGAAAGTATGTTTTTTAATAATAAAAATTTCAAGTAAGAAAAGGACATAGAAAGAACTATCAAATCAGCCTAGCTGGTCTTTTTCTTTACTTATCATAGAAGTTTTTAATTCATTTCAGATTGATTAAAAAAGAAATAACTTTAAAAATATAATTAAAGAATAAATATATATTAATAAAATATATGAGTGAAAACAAGTAAAAATCAGACAAATAAAAGTCAAGTTAAATAACAAAGCCTGTAAAACAAAGCCTTACTATGCCCTCTGTTACTAGGTATTTGAGCTATGATTTACTGTTTATACAAGTTATTAAGGGTAGTATATGTAAATGAGTTATTTTAATAATAAAAAAATGTTCAAATGTGATTGAAAGTAATAAAAATAAATCACTTATAGTGTAATGAAAAGAATTAAATGGAGGAGTGATTTATCAATTAGATATCAGACAACTATGAAAATATGTGTTAAATTAAATAGGTCTGATATATAGATAGTTTAGTTTTAGGGATACCTTCAGAAAATTTATAATAGAAATGGGTTTTATAAGTTATGAAATTAAATATGTAAATGACTCTATAGTAATAATAATATTTTCTTATAATATCGCGCAGGAATAATTGCGCCTGCATAGGGCGCACGCTAAAGGCAGCAGGACACGGATAATATTGCAGCTCTGCGGCCTTACGCGGCAGGGCGGGAACTGCCAGGTAAGTTCGGAACCTTCAGTTGCGGAAGGGATACAGCTGCTGTCTGGTGTGTCCGCTTATGATCTAGGGGTAGACAAATAAAGATTATGATCACAAGATTAAATGAATCCATACAAAGCTATGTATCAAAGTTGATGGCCACAAATAATTGAACCATTCAAAAGTGAGGTGAGAATCAAAATTGAGTCAATCATAAGTGAAGGAATCAAGTGAATATCGTGACGATGTGTAGTAGTCGCTAAATTAATGTGTATTATGGCTAAGAGTGTAAGTGTCTATGCAAGAGTGCTAAGGATTGCCTTATAATAGTTACATAGTGTGTAAAAAAATATGACATGTATTGTATGTAAGAGTGTAAGCTGTACTAAATGAGTGAGTGTAAAAGGTTATATTATTATTGAACTCCTCACTGGCGCCCGTGAGTGTTAGGGAATGGGTAGTGTGAATGAAGAAAATGATGTGTTAAGCGATAAAGATGTAAGATAGTGATTAAGGTGTAATCATGGGGAGGCTGTTAGATGATAATAGAATATCTGTAAGTCACAGAGTATGATGTGTAGTGGTGTGTGTAGAAGTCGTAATGTGTGAAAAGTGTAAGATGTATGTAATTAAGGCATGTGATAGTGTGTTTTCATGTGATCACAGTAAGAAATAAGTTCTCTTACGTTCTACCCTCACTAAAATAGTGTTCCATTTTATTCCAAAGTGAGTTTCATGAACGTCTCACGAAGCTTAAATCCTTATAATTTACATGCTATACATTTTATAAGTTTAAGTAACAATATCTGTCCTAGACGCGCGGGTAATACATTAAAACCATATTTCTCGAGCATCATCAACTTAATCATCAGTAAATATAACCTATACCCAAGAAGAAAAATACACTATACTTCTATACTGTACATATAACACTAACCAACTCTTACGACTAAACTATAGCACTAACCTAAAATATAACCTGAAGAAGCAACCTACTTAATAAAATGCAATCTCATTTAATAATTTTATAATATTAAAATATTAATATTATATTTATATTTTTATTAATAATTATATTTATATAATTATATTATATTATTTAGTACATTATTTTAGTTATTGTTAGAAAATGATAAATTTAGTAAAAGATATATAATATGAAAAACGTATTAATTTTATTTAAATGTAGGTATTTATATCATTTATAGGCTATAAGTTGTAGAAAATAATACAGGTATTATTCATGAGTAGGAGCATCCATAGCAAAACTGTAATACACACCTCAATCATATTCCTTCATACCTTATAACCTAGTGGTAGACACCTCAATATTAGAAGTGCTTTTTTAGTTCGGGGCTACGGGTATTGTAAAGGCGTATTGAAAATGCTTGAAAAAAATAAGCAAACATCAATTATTAAGTTTTGGTCACTATTGTGGCACTCTACTTGGGCACTCTTATGGTGCACCTTCATCGTTCCATTGCCCACTCACCTGGCATCTTTCATCGTAATACTCTCAATAGAAATTTCCACCTCAAAAAATAGAAACACTCCATAGACACTCCTTCAGTAGAATTGACTATGAAAACATAATTCAATAATAGTACTTGTTTATACTCATCAAAAATATAATAACTGATTACCATCAAAATAATGCGTGTTATTGTTTTCATCAATAAAGTATTTACCATTCAAAGATGATACCGCCAGGAGGAGATGACGTCAGATCAAAATGAGTCCATCAAACTTAATGGGTGTACGATTCAAATTGAAGCTAATACTGAAACGATTAGAGCCAATCAAAGTTGAGCCATCAAAGTATGGAGATCATCAAAGATGAAGGCATCAAGTTGAGGCATCCTAAAGCTGAGGCATACATAAAGTCTGGGGCATCAAAGTTTAAGGCATTCAATGCTGATGCATCAAATTATGAGCATCAAAGTGATAATATGTCAATCTAAAATAATCGATATATATGTAGATGTGTAGTGACCTACGGTGTGTGCTAAATTATATATAATAATTATTATATAATATACATATTAATATATATAATATTATATAATATATTATATATATTATATATAATATATAATATATATATTATATATAATATATATATAGAATTATATAAATTATTAATTATATTATTATAATATAATATATAATAATATATATAATATAATTAATATTAAATATATATAATTATTATATTAAATATATATATTATACGTATGACCTACGTCGTGGTGATGTAGTGTGATATAAGGTAATAGTGCAACCGGCGATGATTAAATTAATATGTTAGGATCAGAAAATCATTTTAACTGATAGTAAGTACCTTACTATAAGACTACTCAAGTTTAGCCACAGATTATACCTTAACCAAAGCAAAAATAATATATATAATTAGTGGCAGGTACCTGGATGAGCTCAAGATAACCCTACTAAGCCTAACCACTGACATTTAAGTAAATGTAAGTCAATTATTTTTAAGATATTAGTTACAATATTTCAGCCTTTGATACGCTATTTCTAAAAGACCTATAATATCAAGGCCAATAAACGTAAAATAAGGCACAAAACATAACTAATAAAAGGGGCTAAAGCCCCATATTAAAGGGGGAACCAAAAATTAAGGGGAGGAAGTAACGTACGACGGTTAG
The DNA here is from genome assembly GCA_015478945.1 of Trachelipus rathkii. Classification (NCBI taxonomy): domain Eukaryota; kingdom Metazoa; phylum Arthropoda; class Malacostraca; order Isopoda; family Trachelipodidae; genus Trachelipus; species Trachelipus rathkii. The sequence continues at coordinate 17,691 of JABUQX010009769.1, read as the reverse complement.
AGTCCTGACGTCAACCGGTAATGGTCGCAACCCCTCTCGAAGTGAGGTGCCCTAAAAATCTAATAAGGTCTCAAAATATAGTACATACGTAGGAATACACAAGGGCTTGGCCGAAAAAATTTGGGTTCTCAAATTGCACCCTGGAAGACCAAGACCAAAGGGTTGGCCGAATAAAATAGGGTTACCAAAAATAGGGGTTGGCTCAATAAATTGACCCCTGGAAGACAAAGTAGGTATAGGTTATCACGAAATAAAATAATAGTAGGTATATGTGGACACGTAACTAAACTGAGTTGCTGTAGCGCAACCGTTGCCGTACACCCTATTCTTCGGTAAGGGTTGCAAAAATGGGTTGTCCAAAATAAAATTTATATATATTATACTTTTATTATATATGTATATAATAATATCCCTGGTTATAGGTCGGCGGGTGACGTTGCCACCTTTAGGAGAGTTAGAAAGCTTTGCCCTATATATTCTCCTCAACTTCCCGGTGGGTCGTATAAAAGCCCACCTTTTGAAGATTCATTGTTCCGTGAAAATGCTCACAATAGTGGGGGTAAAAGAGACTAATGGTGGAGGTTAAAAGAGGCTTAATTTTAACTTGAGATGCCACGCTTCCTAACTAGCATTACAACAGAATTCGAAATCTAAATTCTAGTCAGATACATATACTTTATTAAATTTAATACGTAACGTCTGAGCGTTATTTTTTCTTCTTAGTCTCTTGTGTCATTGCTACGAGACGTTATGAATGAACTTCCAGCATACTTCTCATCCCATAGTTTTTATGGGCGTGTTGTCCCGGTTAAGTGTGTGGTGTTAGCCCTATATTCCTTACCAATAAAATTCGATCTAAGATAGTCATAAAATTCTCATATAATTCTGCAATATACTATTCTTGTTTCCTAATAAATACTCTTTCATATAAAACACTAAAAAATATATTACAATGAGAATATTCTTTAACATAGTTCTTTTTGTAGATTAATATATTAAATAATTATAATTTCAAAATGATTAATATAAAAAAATATTAAAGTAATTATAATTCAAAACTAATATTGGAATTAATGTAACGGATGGCTCCAGAAGAATTACCCCATCCGTGGACAAGTCCAATGTTCGCCCAATCCTTCCGAAATAAAAATATCTCTGCGCTACTACAGATGTCCATTTTTTTTATTTTATTCTGCTCAATATAGACTTATTAAAGACTTAAGTATGCTGCCGTGAATGTGCTAGCTCTTAAATGAAACCACCTAATGCAGGCGAAAGGTAAGATCATTTTCTAAATAATTCCTGCAAGATTTAATGACTATTATTTTTAACACCTACACTCCTTTTTAAAATACCATCACCTTGTATAAAGTAATATTTTTGTTCCTTACTTTCGAGAGGGGAATATTTCTTTTCATCTGTTTTAATAATAATATAGAACATATATTAAAAATATTAAAATAGTCATAACAAATATTATGCGTTTGATTTATTACTCGATTCTTTGCAAATGTCGATAATTATGGCAACCTCATCACATTCTTCCAATCATTAAGTGAACATCCCTGTGTTCGTGAACTATCGGAACGCTGAGGAAAGGTAAAGGCTTTCAAAGCTGTCCTTCGAGAAAGTGTGAGGTTGTAAACATTACGACAAATGTTAATTTCTTTCTAGGAGATTGAAAGTGTTGACAAATTTATCAAGGTAAATTATTGTACAACCAATTCTCACATGTAGTTTAACTAATATTCTGTAACCCTATTCCATAGCATGCAAAGATGGTGGCTTTACACTGAAATAGAAGAAGAAATTCCAAGAGTTTTTAGATCGCATATTGCGTATAAATATATAAAATAATTCAGCGGGAGAAAAAGATGCTTTATACTTAAACAAGCTATAACTTTTCTTCCATTACTTGTGACTGACATGAGTCAAGCTTACTATTTGCAATACTCATCTCTTCATCTATCATCTCTCAATCTTCTCCTCCTCTCTCTCCTCTCTTCTCTCATCATACCTCTCTCTCTCACAACTACAATATAAGTCTTCTACAATCTAACAATCTCTACTCCTCGTCTCTTCTTTCCTCTACATCTTCGAATCTACATCTCTATCTAATGCACACAGCAACCAAATATTCATAAATACGCAACTATGACCAACACGACTTTTTGATAATAGAATACCATCACAGAATTTATAGTATTATAAAAATAAAACTCGAAAAAGTAAAGTAAAATCTAAAATCTGTAGAATCAGACATATTTCGATTAATTAGTTAAAAAACTTTTATCAAAAACTGAATTTCAGTCCTAGGGTTAGTATATGCAAAAAAAGGATAATATAGTTTAAGATCGAATTATTTCATATTTTGAAATTTATTTTATTATTTACAGTTAGGGCACACCATTCCTCTTCCTCTCTCTTCCCATTATATCGATCAAACTCTCCTCAGTGGACTAGCCGGATATCACTAGTATCCGTACTATACTAAGCTAATTCACTATATCATAAATCTCAGCGGATATCGTGAGTATATTAATACTTCCTAAGTACCCTATATTACCTAGTATCCCGGCTAATCAATCCGGTACCTACACTACTATAATTATATAATATATTATATATATATAATATAATATTAATGATTATATAATATTTAAATTATATATAATATATATATATATATATATATATATTATAATAATATATATATATATTATATTACCCCTAATCAGTGAGGTGTATTTAAGAATCTGATATGGTATTTTTAATAATCTATTGGTGAATAACCTATAAGAACAAAGACATACGGACAAGAACGATGTATAGGTAGACTTATTTTAGCATCCTTTCGGTCTAACCTATCTACTTAGTATGTTGCATCTGTCACTATAATTATAAATAATGCCCTATAATACATATTTATTCAGATTAAATATCTATATCTGCAATATCTACTATACTCTCTCTCTCCATCGCAGTTCTAACAACTTCCATCTTTTTCTAATTTTTTTTCTTTTAATTACCAATCCACTATCTGTGTAGTTTCTTTGATTATCAAATACCATTTTATACAAGAATATACCTCTATACACTACTTTATTCAAGACGTATTGTTTTATCCTCCCGTTATTTTATGGTCACTCTACAGAGAGTCTCTGTCTGTACCTATTCCGGTGACTACTCTATCGCCGCATAGGTCCCTATGCACCTATACTAACATACTATTATCTTCTCTTTGTGAGAAATGATGTGTTTCGTACTAGAGGGCTCAAAAATAAGTCCCACGAATCCTTATCTGCCAGTTGACTTGGCCGGAAGTCCGACCAATGATAAGAGGATGTAAATCCAAACCTATGAGAGTCGTAACGGTGAGTGATGTGCTGTCCTTATGCAGCGTGGTGTATCATATGCCTTATCGTTGAATGTATAATTTAAAAGTGTTCTTGTAGTGGTTAAACTGTGAGCGTGAAGTTCCTGCGAGCTCTGTTAATACAGAGAAGACACAACTATCCACTATACGTGACCATTATCATTACTGAGATAAATTTTATGTAAGAGCAAGCCTCCAGAAGAATTGAATAGTCTGAGTCTTCTGGCCAAATTCGATGCCACATTATTTTTATGTTTGCATATAGCAAAGTGGAAAGTGAGTACCATTATCTATTTTTACGTAAATATCATTGAGCACTCATAAATCCCAATGAGCATGCGAACCACTTCGCTGATTCATTCTTGTTGAATAGTGTTTCAATTTTTTTTGTAATGAACTTTAATATGTTATATAAATCTGTATCTTTCATTTCTTGAGATTTGTATTTAGTAGTTCTAAGAGTCTGGTTAATCCTTGTTATGAGACCACCATGAGAACGCTCTCTTTGCTAAACCAAAAAACGTTTTAATATATATAACAGAGGAACTTTGCATCTCTTCCCCAATATATATAGCTTACCAAACAATACTATGATAATGGTCTTAATCTACTACAATTCGTACGGAGTTACAACAAAGAAATCCTGAAACCGACCACTCTTATAATTTTCCCTCCCTTTGATTCCGACTCTTAAGAGAACAACAGCATGCATGTTTCCGCTCCTTCTATTCCTTCTTCTTATTTCTAGCATATGCTACAGTTGATCCTTGCATTATAAGACATACATCAGACTATATTTTCAATGCTGAAATTGTTCCTTTTATAGTAACCTTTGGCAACACCAACGGCCCCCAAACGGTCTCACGATGCAATACCTGCTAGAGCTCCCGTAAAAATGTCCCTTCCTGCCAACATTTTTTAGTTAGTCGTCCTCAATTGCTCTTACTTCTCTATAATGTGCTCGTCACTCTGCCTGTGTTCCACTCGCACATCATACACTTACAATTTCAGTTGTCGATATAATTATACTCCATTGCGAGTCACACTAAGCTACAAAAGCTTGCGGCTTTATTCTTCAGCAAATATTGAAAACGCAACTCAATCCAGCATTGTGCGCTTGATCCATGACAATGTTTTACGATGTTGTAAGGATGCATCCCTCACTATACCCCTTAGCCATAACTTACCATATGTATGATATTATGAGAATCCTCATATATGCCCGGAGTTAATCGTATATCAATATTATACAAAATCTGGCCCTTCGTAAGTACACTTCTCACCATTAACCTGTAATATCTCGTAAACATTCACTTAACTCTAAGAAGCTTTTAACTACTTCTCTGATCATCGAAATTAAGGAAACCTCAAAACACCCAAAAATTTTATCAATCCAACCTATTTTTATTTAACTGTAAAGGAAACAGTGAGAAACTTAAATAATTTTATTAATTGCTTATTCATTTTATATTATAAAAAATAATTCTTGTAGAACTTATAGATTTCCCGTTACAAAACGCTCTTATAAGATACTTCCTCTACCTCGTCCTAGAAGTATCCTCATCTCTGATATAATCACCTTATAAATCTACGTTTTTATCTGTTATTTTCCACTTTCTTTGCAAGTACCACTTATAATTCTATTCAGCATTCTAAAAGGAATGACATAGAAGTTAATACGAAGACAGTACAATTAAGTTCCTCGTTATTAACGTTAATTCCAATCTCAGTTTTTAGAGCTTATTTAAATGCCAATAATAGTGTTTAAGTTAATCCTCCAAGATAATATACTGATAGTAGGATACAGACATGAACATATGTTCATGATCTGCTAGAACAGTAAAAGGTTTTGGTGAAGTTATGTACCATATCAATATTAAAATTATTAAGCAGGAAGATGCCCAAATACGTACCAGTACTTCTAATAGACATAAATATCTCTAACCATGACATTAAATGCAATTCTTGTGCCTACAAGCAGCAGCCCCGTGCCTCCACGTGCTAATCCACCGACACAACTGCTTTGCCTATACCACCAACTTCTCAAATAATCAAAAAGCAAGCCTTTGATTATCAAATCTTATCCCGATAATATCAAAATGCCATCAACCATTTCATACTTCGTGTGGCTTCTATATATTCAACCTCGCGTAACAAAGCTAAAGTAAAGTCTATTCTGTATTGGTTCATCCATATAAGATAATACCTCATAAATAGTAGAACATTCTGCCACAAAGTATCAGCATCTAGTCCCATACCTCTACCCTGATAAGATAATCGACCTAAAACAATCAACAGTAATAACAAGGACCTTGAAACTATGTCCAATAATTATTAATTCTAACCACTAAAATGCCTCATATGTCCAAGGTTCTAGATGAATAGAAGCCGACTATATACTAATATACAAAGAATAAGGTCTTATATCACAGACCATTTATAACACATATAATATGTATTAAGTTGTCAAGAACTAAATTTATGCAAATTATCAATACAAGTAAATGACCAAGAGCAGGAACAACAACCGTCGACGGTTGATGATGTTAAAATACTTGCAACTATCAACGCAAGAAACACATACGTCAAATAAAGTCAATTATTCACTGAACAAACACAGTCCAAGCTGAACCTTCAACCATATGTACTCCTAAACAAATTTCATAGTCACTAAACTTAGATATACACCACACATACCTCAACCTCTTCTGAATATGACTATTGTCTAGATGTGAACATATGCCGCCAATCTCTAATCTGAATCCTCTGGTACTCTAATTCGAATCCAAATAAAATCAATTCTAACAGCTCCAGCATTCCATAATGAAGAGTAACTAAAATGCCTTCGAGCTGATGAAATAGATCATAGTTCCCAAATGGAGCCTGAAGTGTGACTTTCTACTCTCCTCTGTACTCAACAATCCCTATAGCTTTTTAGTGTATATCGCCAGAGAAAAGATGAACTGGAAAACAGTTCAAACGCAAAACACCTCAAGCACTTCAATGTCCAGTTTTTGAAATTCTGGTTTGGATTGGAATGAAATTAAGGACCCTAAGATGGAATATCCAGATTCATAACCTATAACTCAAAGATATTACATCCCCACGTAATTCCGATCAAATCAAAACTCGACAGCTGACTTAAATCTCATCCTACGAGCTATAAATAACTTAGGTTCTACAACGTTCGCGAAAGCTCTTCCGTACACCGAAGCAGAATCCCCTTAATCTTATAAATACCGTGTCGCAACTCCAACTTCTATACATTATGAATCCAGTAGAAGTTGTCATCATATAATAAGTGTTCCCGGTTACTTCCCTTACGTGATGCCGTAACTATAATGGAAACATTCCAAATGATTAACATTCTATTTCTCGGATTTTCTGAATTCATTGGCTTGCTTGGCAGACGCTGATGTCGCTTCTCAATTCCTAATAAATTTCATTTGAATATGTCTACTTTACTATACGACCAATCCATTAGTCTCTAACTTAAGATGTAAGAATTGGTGAAACTCAGAACTTTTACTTTATCGCATATACCATGCGAAGCCCCTCCCAAATTAATAAATACTGAATAATAACTCCCTCTAAAAACATGTCGTATCTAAAACCAATAATCTCTAGTTACGATCATATATCGTTAATCACCATAGTGATTTGTTCTCCTATGTCTGTGGGATACCTCACTTCTCAGCCATATTCCTCCCATCTGGAATCCACTTCCAAACATATTACTCCATAAGCCATATAGAATAATATACTCAAAAAATAGACCATCCTCATATTAGTAATTATAATATATACACCTTATTCACTTCAAAATAACTTAATTATTCTTATGATGGGTTACTACTCTAATTTGATAGATAAACTTTGAACTCATACTAAATAAATAAACATATGTACACCAAGGGCATATGTTTGTCAAGGGAACTTTATATAACTATAATTAGCTATATTATACGTTGACATCTTATATACCAACCGTTAATCGTCGATATATATAAATAAATACGCAGCTAAAAAAACCTCTATAGAAATGATAATGGTGGACAATGTAATGGTAATAAACTTGCAGGAAATAACTTCACTCATAATATCTGCCCACTTTTCTCTTAGTCTAACTTTTTCAAGCTAGATTCATAATGTCAGTAGCAGCATAACGATATAGTCAATCTGGCCCATACACATATTAAGCTCTTGTCTTTCTTGCTCAGTATCTATACTTGGCTTTCACGAGTATTAAGTGTAAGTTACTAATTGAGCCGACTTAGCTGCTCTATTTAATATATAAACAGCTCCTCACTTTCGGTTATTTATATGAACGAGACTTCAACCCTTGTCACCTCTTCTAAGTCTATAAAGATCCTTTAGTTGATCTTACCTAACACCTCTTATATCCTGGGTATTGAGCCTAACACAGGACTACCCTAACATATGATTTAGATACACTCTTCTTCTTGTATTGACATTTCCTTTGTTTTTCATAATTCACTTTATGGAATTCGTACTATTATCTAAGGTCCCTGAATTTGATTAAATTTTATACGGCTAATAGTTAACCAATATTACCCAGTAGCTTTAAATGAACTTGTCACCTATATAAAGCCCAATGCTAAAACTCAAATTCCAGCTAGGCGTTATAAAGACCCAAGCGGCAAGTGGTCACTCTCTTTTTTATACAGGCCACAACAATATATAATTATTTACCATCTATTCTCCCTTATCTCAATACATATTCGTGTTAATTCTCTAATCACTTGATAGATCCTTTCGACCATAACTCTTTCATTATAGATCAATATAGCATAAAGTGAATATATAAGCTATTTTGTCACCGTCTGCGTCGATACTTTACCCTGCACGGTAAGTAGCGCTATCTGACCGAACATTTGCTTACCGCGTAGACTCGTCTTGTCCTAATGAGACTAATTGCTTTAATATTTGTGGTCATAAAGTTCGTGTTAAACAAATCAGAGTGAGCCGTTGGAAGATTTTTTCGCTAACTCGCTAATAAACATTAGATGACCCTCGACCGACCAAAGCAGCGGACCGGCGAGATCCTCGTAGGAATAATCGCCCGAACACGTAAACAATACTTGCTACTCGACGGTAAGGTCTGATTGCAATCGCGACTAATCGAACAACTTTCTATGCTAATTGAGTAGATGAAGTATATTCTGAACAGAAGACATACTCTCCGTCGCTTCAATAACGTAACAATATCGCTCACATAGCCCTCCAAATTGGTTATGGAGTTCAACTCATAAATAGAACCGTATAATTATTCATCAATAGTGGAATCCGAGAGCTAGTTATTATGCAGTTCTGCTTCTTAAGATCTTGGAAAGTATAATGTGCTAGTAACCACTCCGTAGACTCTGTCCACGTCAATAACGCTGAAAAAACTATTATAATTCCAAAAAAATATTTTAAATGGAGAATTGAATATCACAATGTCTAGGGCTCGGTCAAGATCTGCTTAATGTGTCAAACAGGAAAGAGAATGATAGGATCGATATATATCTATCTAAATACATCTGAATTCTATGTTTTAACTATCTTTGGGCAGTTTTTAGTTTATTTCAAACTTCTATTCATAAGAGTACGAAATATACGAACGTGTTCTTCTCTAAGCTCGAGGTACAAACAATGAATTTGATCTGAACTTTATATTTTTTTCTCTTCAAAAATATCTACTACAACAATATATAGAATGCTATCACGGTACTATAGACTAGCGAATTTGCCTGAATTAAAAGTTAAAATATTATAACAAGACATAAGAGAGTGCTGAACGCATCTTCATTTCCATCTGTCTGGACTATAGCTTTTTGTAATCACCTTTAAAACCTAGCCAAACCATAAGGGAAAGATCGGTAACATATATTGAGCGCACAAGACGGCAACAAGAGAAACCCTATATTTTAGTTTGTCATTGACACTGATCATACTTGTTTTATATATTAAATAATGATAGATAGTATTCAGTCCTGACCTCTTCACCTTATGGAAGAAACCAGAACTCGGGGATGGAATTTTCAAACTAATTCAGTTTCGCGATATCCAATGTCAGTGATAAAAATCTTGTTAACCAATATCTGGAATCATGATGCAGTTTCGCGTGAGAAGCACTTACTCAAGGCTAGACGATGGTAATGTTATATCGTGTTTTGAAGAAATTTAAATAGTCTATTTTGACCTTATGAAAAAATAAAATGCTATATGACCACCATAAATAATAAGTGTGGAAAACTTATAGGGTAAAGGTTCTTAAATAACTTTCCACTAATTAACGCAATCGTTCGATTTCTTAGAAGGACAGCTCATACCCATCTTTATTATAAATCTTCAATCATATAAAAACATGAATCCATCCAAGTAGTTTATCAGTGCTTCCTCTTAGTTCCATCATTCGCCAACTTTATTAATATAGTAATTGAAAATGTGTTCCGCAGGATAACAGTATATATGTTGATTTATTATTCTTTTAATAAAGTTGTTATATAATTTATTATTTTAGCTCTATCTGAATTACAATATTATAACTCGAAGATTATTATATACTATTACCCAACGACAGTCAATTTTTTTCTCATCTATAAGCTGAAGACCTGGCGCTATTAACTATTGCTTCGGCTGTCAGGTACTGATCATTCTTAAACGGCGAAATCAGGTCATACCACCTATGAAGAATATTTCATACTATAATAAATATAGTATAATATATAAGGTACTCCCATGGCTTAATATATATTCCATTTCTCATCTTACCAAAAAACCTCAACAGCTTACTATTTAGCAATAAAGGGAGTGCGAACGAAACTGTCAACCTTCCTCCTGCAACCTAACATCTATAATATGAGTACGACTCTTGCGGTTAGTTTCCTGTTAACTTCATCATAGTCAAGACTCTAAGGAGCTCTTACTTTAGGTAATATACGCAGTTGCTCTTAATGAGATATTACGATTAAACGCCAGCCTCTACATTTTAGTTTATAGATATTCTACTGCAATAGCGCATAGCTTGCTATAGCTAGCTGCTAGTGTGACCACTAATATAACAATCACGCTTCAATAAATTCTTTAACCGCTGAATGACTTAGGTATACGCATAGGTCATACTTCTAATACGATCAATTCCATCAACTATGCCGCTCTCTGGAATTGAACCAAGATCCAGAAGTTAGTAGACAATGGACTGCGTATGATATATGGTCAGGTTCTTAACCCAATACCTAACTACTACCTGAGTGATATAGCACTTCACTCCCAATAATAATGAGTACGATCCGTTTATACAACCACTGGAGCATTTAACTGATCGTCAATCCTTCGGGTAAACTCGAATGTTGAATCCTATATGATGCACACTATCCCTCTTTCGAATGGGGATACATAATGTCCACAAGCTATTCTTCGTTACTTTCAAACCTCTATAAATTACCTATCTTCTTCATGACACGATTCTGCAGAGAATACCTCATTATTACTCCTTACTGAACATTATTCAAACACAGTTATATTATTATTTAATAACTTAATGACTTAACTTCTCTATATAATACTGAAAACATTCCCTTTACAAAAGGGATTAATACACAATTAATTAAGTATATATATGGAAGAAGGTTATCCATCTTGGAATCCAAATGATCCACTAATTAAGCATTTCATGAAGTGGCGGGTAAAAAATGAAAACCTCCTCTCTCTATATACAACAACTCTACGGCCAGCACCTAGCCTGACGGCAATTATTTATAGTTTAGATCTTCACCCAAGTCTAAACTTCTTAGGTACTCATTTTACTAAGTTAATGACTCAACTAACACACGCACTGCACATTAATAAAAATTAATTCTGAAAACGCTTTGGTCATCGGCTATATAAATACTGTATGACTAATTACTGAATACATCTCGCTTCAAAATCTTATAGAGTGTGGCTGATCTAGTAGCTAGTCTTTTGCGTCCCCAAAGCATATCCGACTTACGTATAGTTGGTTATATAACTTTAATGGTAATGATTACATAGTATATTAATGGTCATGGCCTCCCCAACCCTATTACTACACTTGTTTAAGATCCCTATGATTCAATAAATAGAGGTAATATATATATATATATAGCCGATCCCGTATCATCCACTAGATAGCCTTCCAATTACGTCTCCGTATACCAGGTGGAGCCTTGGAAATTGAATTCCTAGATTTCTAAAGTTTTCCCTGTTAGGAATAATGAAGTTGAATCTTTTCATGATAAGTCAAAACTTCCTACACCTAATAATTATAATACCTTCTTACGAAATACTAAACCTCAATCAGTAATCGGGTCTTCTAAAATAATTTCACTTTAAATAATGGTCATTTGCCAAATACAAATTTATATGCATCCTTACTTCCCATACACACACTTTTAGCTTTAAAAAAAAAGTATGAACTGCCTATATAGGTCTATATTGGAATATATAGTAGTATTAATACACCGATATTGTGCATATTCAACCTGACTATTTCATTTCACCATATTATTAATACTGGTTAATTTAGACCTTCTTACTTATCCAAATTTAACACCAGGTACTGCCTTGATTAATAATAGCATTTATTCCTGTCTTATTCCTAGCAGTTAGCGGTGGATTTACTATCCAAGTTGATTTACGGTAACATAACTCTAATTATATTTTAAAATAATCGCTAGACAATTTAGTCAGTGCTAGTCTTAAGCTGTCAATTTACCCTGAAACTAATGGCAAACTTATCCCATTTAACACTACCCCCCCCATGCTTCAATTTTTACGGTAGAATTAATGGCTATATAACAAGTTCTTTCTATTCTTCTGAATAATTTTTAATTCTCTTAATAACCAATAAGTTGACACACTTATGTCATTATTTCAAGATTCACCTTCAGCGCCCTTCATGGCTTAAAGCCCCCTTATATTCTAAAAACATATTAAATGTTTATCCGCTGATACAACAATTCTTCGGTACTGCTCTACATAGATTTCCCATAAGAAACAATAATCATATTATGTTGGATCTCTCCTCTCACGTAGGGGATAATTGGCATCGAAATCGTGACAGAAAGAGCGCAAAATGGGTCCGCCTCATTTTTGTCTTCGGAGCTTCACCAATCAATTATGATTTCGCTATTTATTCAATATACGGCTGCAGGCCGTGATAATTGTCTATGATTTAGCGCTCGGCGCATACGCTCCGGCCCAGACAATTTTCATCGAAGAGGTTACAGCCCCACGTCTCTTGACAACTCCGTCAGTGAACATGCTCAGCAATATAATATGGTATCGCCCGAGCTTCTTGCCCTGCCCGGCCTTACTCTACCACCGACATATATTATATACGACTATAGCTACGAGCGTTGATACTACGGCCGTCGCCTGCCCAGCTTATTAACAACACACTCCAATGAGTGCATTCGAACCTATCTCCGAGATATAGTCGTCCACCGTGCGAGTCCTCCTGTCCCATACTGACAAATTCCTCTGCTCTGCTCCATTACATCCATATACTGAATATACAATTTCTATAATCTCAATCGATTGCTACACTCATTATTCTTGAGCCTAATGTATTCATTCGACTATACGATGAATTTGTCTTACTCTATGTCCATAAATACGCCCTCTCTTCTTAATTATAAGTTATCTCATATCGGATACTGATATCTCCCACACCTTACTTGTAATAATTTTTAAATTTATAGAGAAGAATTTAAAAACGATTTTAATATAATTTACCCATGTGACAACATGAATATCATCTCAAGCCATTTCCTTATCTTTATAAATAAGTTTAATATTTAGAACTATAATATTTCTCCCTCCTAATTGTATGAATCGTTTTATTGTTAATTTTGCATACATTACGTAAATTACTATTTTATTAAATATTTGTCCTTAAAACGGGACTAAAAACCCAATTCATATTCTTAATAGTTATATTCATCTTATATAGTTTATATTATTTACTCTCTGGTAAAAATGCTTGATTATGCAGGGCCAGGAATGAAATACCCACCCATGTGAGACGATATGTATTTATCCTTCAACCCAAGGTAGTGTTAGGTACAGATATTCTTTGTAGGAGCTGATAGGTGCGGGGTTCCTTATATATAGATATAATATATAAAATATATATATATATTATATAATAATATATATATATATATATAATATTTAATAATTATATATTATATATTAATAATAATATAGTATATTATATATATTTAATTATATAATTATATATATATATATATATATATATATAGTTATATAATAATATATATATATATATATAATGAGAGGGAAGTAGTATCCGATACCTTTGGCTAAAAAATAAATAAATTACGTTACTATTGATTGAGATTGAAGACTTTAATCTCCCTTCAAAGTAGAACCCTTTGCGCTACTCCACATAATCACTATAATAAGCCCACTTGATTCTTATTCACAACTATTATTCCGAAATAACAATATCTGTGAGAAAGAGCTTCATTTTTATAAATTATAGTGTGTATTCACTCTCGCAGTCTGCTATTCATGCTAAATTACACAAAGGAACACTGTTATGACTTATCACCATTGAGTATTGGCTTTACTCATACCTATGTATAGCTCACTTTTTTCTGACTCATTATTGGGTCGATGTGAGAATAGCTTTCCATTTGCGACGACTTTGTGATTTTTAATTATCTGGTGTCATTAGCCGTTAACATCCCATGACTTCATCCCCAAGTAAATATTAATAGTTGTTTCAGAAAAAACTCTAAGTAGGTCAGTAGTTGGCTAGTATTATTCCGCAATTTACTCTTCTATGCAACTTCCTTAAGACTGAATGAGTTCTTTATTAAGCCAGCGAAATAAAATAAGCATTGCTAACAATAAATTTACGTCAGCCAACTTTCCGTCATGTTTAAAAATCATCTCGCAAAAAATTACATGTAGTGAATCTTATATCTAAGATACTCACCTATTCTCGGTCAAAATCTCTCGTATTAGATTTTTAATTACGCATCTTCTAATGAAACAGAGTAACTAGCTTCATTTATACCTAGAGCAGTTGTGGGAACCTCCCAGCAACTAAGGTGGCACTCATTCCCAATGATGTCCTTAATCTTTTATTGAATCAGGCAAATATGATAACCACTCTAACTTATAATTTAGTTTATTCCCATAGCATTGTCTCCTAAAACACCATATCATAAAAATAATCTTTAACTGAATTGTTTCACTGTTGAGTAATCATCTAAGCTTTTAGTAACAATAAATTTTATAGTCATATATAAGTAGAGTTGTATTACAATCTACGTTTCTTTATTTTACGAAAAATCATAAATTTCTATAGAATGATGAGCACGTTATACAAAACAAGCACCTCACTTATACCATCGTATATATAGGAACGAACTGATACTCACCCTATATATTAATTTATATAATATATATACGCCGAGAAAAATATTTCAAGCTAATGCGCATTATAAAACTTTCTTCTATATATAATTGTGCCACAAGGAATATAACCCATATACTTAAGCATTTCAATACTTATGCAGAGCGATAAATTGTAAAGGTCGTAGTATAACTTATTTAGATACAATGCACCTCGTATATATATATATATATATATATATTTAAATATATTAATTAATTATATAACATATAATATAATAATATATATAATAAAAATATATATTATTATATATATAATAATATATATATATATTATTATATATATAATATATAAATATATAATATATTTATATAATATATAAATTATTAATTAATAATATATGCTTTAAAACTCGCTTATAATTTAACATTATCCAATAATTAATGAATAACAATAAATTCAACCGTACGTGAATATGTACAAAAATAGAGAAAATTTTCTAGTAGTGTCATGGTCATTTAGTTAATTCAGTTATGTATAATGATAATATTTGAACAAGATTAATTGACTTTCAAATTTGGTAATAAATAATATTATAAGAATTGGAGTAATGCCACAAATAAGATCGTTATTTAATTATAGATAATTACTTTAATTCTTTAACTATAATTTATATAACTATAATAGATTACTATAGAATATAGGCACTTTAACACCTATATTTCTAAGTTGACCTCCTTGCGCGATAGGTCCTAGTACTATACTTCACCGGCTTAATATATACGATATCTACTTATTTAGCTTGGTTACGGCTTCACTTGGAGTGATCTTTCCTAAACCAATAACATTAAACTACTATGTTTGTCATAATTATCTTCTCACAGGTGGGATATAATATATATTAGATAGAGAAGGTCTACTACCAAACTTTCAATTATTCTACGCAGTATACAATATTAATAATAGAGACTGATAGTAAGAATATACAACTCAACGATTTTAAAGTGTATTACAGAGAGACTCGACTAAGTATAGCCTCGTTACAGAGTTATGTATAACCCTCTGTGACATGCATGCATAATATTGCTTACAAACTTCCCTATCGTATCTTTAGACTATTAATATCATTTTTAGATTACTCGTGAGAGTGATCAGAATTAATGATATATAATTGCCTCTAGAACCCACAGGTTAGAAGCTCATGGTTATGGTTAGTTCTGTTTGATCAACTAAGATTATTTCCATATAATTACACCCTCCTGCTGCTTTGTAGCATGAAATGACATAGGAAAGTGCGGAAGGTAAAAGATATTAAGTATATGTTTTATTAAATATGATACTACTTAGAAGAGGAAAGATAACTACAAATATAGTAAATAAATAACACCTTTAACAAAAATTATTTGTTCGATCATTACTAAATTAACCACCATCATCGTCTTTGACTCTATTTTTCATCTAGAGATATTTACTTATCCTTCCTATCACCATACTAATACCTTTCCTACCTATTTTACATTTATTCGTGGTTTCCTTTCGTACAGTAATCAGGTATATTAGGTAGGAACTAGTGGTATTATATAACTATATATTAACATAATTCTCAAGTTTTCAACTAACATAATACCTTCTCATATAACCTTTTTATTAATTTATGTAGTCATATTATATAATTATGTTATATATAGACAATCCAGATATATATATATATAATTATACATATATATAACAATAAATAAAGGTACTATAATGTGATGGATAGCTTATCACGACATTATATTGTATTGAATCATTTTTACTAAATAGAATTTTGCTTCTTTCATTGATTCATTGGTATAAGAAAGGCCTTCCGATTTTCAGGCATGAAATACCGTTATCTTTAGTGAAGTTCTAGGGTTTAGCTCTAATTATAAATTTTCAGTTTAATTTTCTCGATGTAGTGATGTCGTAATTAGATATTTTAAGTGAGCCGTCTGGGACGGAGGTGATTCCATATATAGTATACCTGTCTAAGGAAATATGTTTTATATCTTGAGCCATATTATCATAATTTTATCTAGGATAGGCAAGATGCCACATCTCTGATAGAATTATGGTCACATAGCATCTTATATATACATAAGAGAAAGCGAATAAAGACGAAGGGTAATATTTAATAATATATTATAGGACGTTTTCCAACCATACTCTCAATTGGTTTTCATTATATCAATAATGGAATAGGGACATCGGTCCAAAATCAGTATTTAAGCGCTCTTAATACTGTTAAATAATCATTTCTATTATTGTCTTAAAATCTTCTCAACAATTTTCTAGTTCGAACGCCTGGCGTTGTTAATAACTGCGTCGTGGTGTGAAGATACCTAGTAGTTTTATACAACACTATAGCTCTCAAATAAGTGTTGTGTTATAAATTGTGCTACCTAAATAATATATATATATATTTAATATATATATAATATATTTAATATATATATATATATACTGAATCTAGGTTCTCTTTTCAGGTTAATTGGAATACCAGTTTGCGGAATTATTTGATTTATTAGAGTTTGTACTATTGTCTCCTTAGTAATGTCCTTCAGCGGAAATGTTACATGTCATTGATAGTTATGACAATAATAGGCATATCATAAGTAAAAGTAATAAAACTTGTATAATTCTATCATACACATAAATAGACTTAAGGATATATCTTATAATACATGTATAGACTTCAGATATCTTATATATAGGAAACTGATTCTGTTACTTCCAGTAGGAGTATATAAAAATATATATATATATAATAGTAGAGCTGCTAGGTAGCTATTATAATAAATATAATGATTTTCTATCTGAACATTCCGAAACTACTGTAACTCTTTCCCCTAACGACTTCTTTATAAATCAAAAATAA
>JABUQX010009768.1:20000-27500 GCA_015478945.1 Trachelipus rathkii | reverse complement strand
ACGGAGGAAAACCTAAAAATTCTTCTCTAATTTTCAACTCCTTATCAACGAAACGTACACCAATTGACAGCTGCTCTAACCCAGAAATGTCTGCTGTTTCATCCGCTAAAAGTGAAAAGTTTTCACTATCGTTCACTTCCTCCACAATGTTTTTACAAATTAGGTTCCCGCCAGTGGCGTAACTAAGGTCAGTTGCGCCCCCCCGCGACTTATTTTGTGCGCCCCCTTTAGTCATGGACAGGGTGGATAGAGTTTTTGGAACTTGAATGACAAAAAAAGTTTTCTTGTTCATATCAAAGGAAAATCGCATTAGCATTACAAAAGAACCAGAGTGTATTACAATGAAAAAAAAAAAAAAAAAGGTGTATATATATATAAAAAAAAGATATATATATATATATATATATATATATATATATATATATATATATATATATATAATAATTATATATATATATATATATATATATATATATATATATATATATATATATATATATATATATATATATATATATATTAGTCCATGTATATATATGAGTATGTATATATTTATATATATAAAAGAGATGTGCATTTTTAAAACACTTTTACATTACTGTTATTGGTAAAGTAAAGCAAAAACTTACTAATAAACAATACAACATTTGTCATTACTTTTTAACTTTGACATTAATAGTCTTCTAAATGAATGCTCATTAATCCCCTTCGTCTTTTTGCATCACAAAATGTTCGCACTAATTTCTCCAAGTCCAGTGCGCGAGCCCGATCATACTCTATGCTAAGTACAGGCAATTCACTTAACCTTACGGTCGTCATGGTACTTTACACATAACTTTTTATTAGTTTTTAATTTTGAAAAAGATCTCTCAGAAGATGATGAAGTTACTGGGAGTGTCGAAACATTATAAAAGCTGTACACACTTCTGGAACTACAAGACAACATATTTTCAATCGACAAATATATCTGCCCACTCTGTATTTATTTTTGTAAGTTTTTCTTTTCTTATTTTCACTGCCACAAATTCTGAAGCAGACAATTCCGTAACTAAAGAACTTGTCACGTCGGCTTCATATTTTTTGTAAAACTTGTCAGCAGCAGACTCCATGAGCTCTTTATCTGTTTGTTCTGTAAGGGCTGTAGGGCTCAAAAAGCTAAACATCTGTTTCACCTTCCTCATATCTGATACCTCCGATTCACTTGGCCTATTAGTATATCAAGTTTCTTGTAAAAAAACCCTCACCTTGAAATTGTGCAAAGGATCAACTGAAGTCAACATTTTTTAGAAAGCTCATTTCAAAGAAGCTTGTCACTTTGCTTTTGCATTTAGTAGGCAATGAAGTCTTCACTTTGACAGCTTCTGCATTTCCTGGCCTCTTCCAACTAGCTTGTAAAAATCTTCCCGTAAAACTGTTTAGTTTTTGACAAACCCTTTTACAAAAGAGTGAAAGCTTCATCAGGATATGTCTGATTTTTGGATGTTTTAGAAGTGATGTTAATACTTTCCAAAATTTTGCTTTGAAACAAAAGCATTAAAATGAAGTGAAAAGTAGACATTTGTCTTCTTAATGCTGTCGCCTTAACTACTTTAGAGCTCTTTGTTGAAGTTAGGATGATTTTTGATAAACAATTCAAAATATAAATGAAATTAACTTTAACTACCAACAAGCAATCGAACCTCGAAGACCATCTAGTTGGGCACAGTCTTTTAACAGTTTTGTTGACCATGCAGGTTTCTGAAGGAATTTCTTTCAGTGATTGCCATCATGGAAGACTCTGACTGAAATATCCATATATCTCATTAATCACATCATAAAAAAACAATCATTTCTGTAATCTCCCTTACAGAATCATTCAAGACTAAGTTAAGGTTGTGATTTGCACAATGCACATACTCTGCATTAGGCGACTTTCGCTTGATTTTGGTCTGCAGTTCAATATACTTCCCACTCATAATAGTAGCACCATCATAGCCCTGCCCTCTGCACTTTTTAATTGAAAAATTATTGCTTTCCAAAAAACTTACACACTTCACTTTCAAAACCCTTTCGCCTTTTTATTTGTATGGGGATAACCAGGAATGACTCCTTAATTGAAGCTTCGTTTCATTCGAATTGATGCAGACATATCTTATTACTACTGATAGTTGGTCAGTTTTAGAAATATTCTTGGGTCGTATCTAAAATAAGAGAAAAAAAGGCGGACTGAGTTTCACTTATTATGTCACGGAGCACATGTTGTGAAGCCAAACTAAAGAGTTCATTCTGAATAGGAGCACTCATATATTTTGTTCTGCTTTTCTCATTCTCCAGGTGACCTTTAAGAAGCGGGTCATACCTGGATAACAAATCAATAATATTGAGAAAGTTTCCAGATTTACTATCAATATATCAGGTTAAAAAAATATCGTGTATATATATTATATATATAGATATATATATATATATAATATAATATATATATATTATATATATATAATATATATATATATATAATATATATATATATATTATATATATTATATATATTATAATATATATATATATATATATATTATATATTACTATATAATATATATTTATATATATATATATATATATATATATATATATATATATATATATATATATATATATATATATATATATATATATATAGAGAGAGAGAGAGAGAGAGAGAGAGAGAGAGAGAGAGAGAGAGAGAGAGAGCTTTCATTATGGAGTTTTCATCGAAAAAGTGCTCATCCCTCTTACCCGTCGTGCGCCCTCTAGGCTCCTGCGCCCCCCCGCACCGCGGGGCCTGCGGGGGCGTTATTTACGCCACTGGAACTTCCCGCATATGGATTTGAGATCATTCTGGACCATATGAGATGTGTATTTTTGATTACCTCCACTTGATTGTAAATGCTCAGTAAGCACAGCATCACTAGCTTCAACTCTGAATTTTTAAAAATCCGAAAAATTACCCGTATCTGCAGTACTGCCTCGAGCAGCTAGATCATGGGTTCCACAGAAGATCAAAGTTGAAATTATTGGCAACAACTATTTTTTTCGATTAATTAAATGTTCAGCATTATTTAATTGTTCAAAAACATTAACACGTTTATTTAAAATTTCTCCCTGCTACAGTAGCATCTATGCCACTGAGAATTAACATGGTTCCTTGCATGTGAGTGAAAGTCTTTATATTTTAAGATTGGTCTGACAATAAATGAACAAAAACCCTCTTCTGACGCAAGGCCTAAATAACCCGCATAATTTACAGAAGGGTCCTTTTAATTTTTTTGAATATACTAACAACGAATTGTATTGATTTAGCCAATCGTAAAGGAAAGCCCTTTGCCTCCTGTGATATCTTGCTTAAAGTTGTAAGTGCTTAGTGGTTTGTATGGATTTCTTAATAAATCAAATTTTAGATTGTCAGTAATTCTATTTTGAGTAATGTAATTTCCAATATCCAAACAACGATTTTCAACAGTTGGTTCTACGGCAGATGCGGAAGCTTCATTCATATGATTAATACAGGTGCCGACAATACTCGGGACGGCATTAGCACTGCCATATGCATTGACACTAAAATATGAACCAGTACCATCATTCAATGTGTCCGTGGTTTGTTCAGTCTAAGAGAGAGTAATTATAATTATCCCTAAGGCGAGGCCTCTTAATTACAAATTTACCCATTGTGATAATTTAAAATATTTTTTTTCTTTTTAATTTAGCTAACATATATTATATTATAAATAAATATATAATATAATATATATATATATATAATATATATATATATTATATATATATATTATTATATATATATATATATTATTTATATATATATATATAATATATATTATATATATATAATATATATATATATATTATATATATTCATATATGAAATAGTAGAATGGGGCAAAAAATTGCGGGACTTTTAAAAGAAGTTTATTTAAAGCGAAAGTTAGATAAATAGGTATTAAAAATGTAGAAATCTTGGTAGCAAGTAATAAAAATTTCATATAATTTCACTCCCAAAAATTATAATAAAAATTCAATAAAGTAAAAAAAAAAACCAGAAAAAAAAAAAATCCAATTCATATTAAATTTCAATATAATAATTATAAGTTAGGACAACTTTTCCAAATAGTTCCCCATTAAATATATATTTTTCAGTTTCCTAAGGGCAGCATTCAATATTGGGGATTTTGGGACCCCATGCCCCCACCTAAAAATTGACATAAAATTCTTAATTTTTCAGACAATTTGATGGGGTTAAAAGAAACCGCAGCTTTTTTTGACTTCTAGAACGTCATTTTCAGGTTGTTTTTTGTCTTAGTCATTGTTTCGGCGTTATCATTTTTTCAGAACCTAATTTTTGCTATTTTTTCCTATCATCTTCTACAATTTTTTTAAAAATGTTTTCAAACTTGAAATATAACATAAGATTGTCTATTTACGCGCAAAATTGTAGAAGTAGTTTTTTGATTTTGGAAAATTGTGCTCAGCAAATTCGAATTTCAAAACCTCTTTTTTTTTTTTTTTTTTTATTTGCTGAGCACAATTTTCAAAAATCAAAAAACTAACATTTACATTTTGTGCGTAATTTCAAGTTTGAAGTCATTTCCAAAAAAATTGTAGAAGTTGAACGAAAAAATGTCAAAAAATTAGTTCTGAAAAAATAAAACGCCGGAACAATGACTACAGACACAGAAAAACACCTGAAAGAAAATGCGTCTAGAGGTAAAAAAAAGCTTCCAGTTTGCTCTTTTTCCCCATCAAATGTCTGAAATTTTAAAGAATTTCATGTCCATTTTTTATAGGTGGGGGCTAAATTGGGGTCCCAAATTTCCCAATATTGGATCCTCTCATTATTAAAAAACAAAGAGAATGATAAATGTTGCCCTAAAAAGAGTCTCATTTTATGGCAAAAATTTATCAGTTGTCGTACAGTTCATAAGTCTGAAATATATTTTAACTGAAGTTACAGCCAGGAATAAGGGAGGGCAGAGTAGGGGAGGCTAGAGAGGTAGGGCTGTAGGCTATTGTGCAAGTTTGCAAATTTGCTTTTTCGCGGGAAAGTTTCTTGATATATATAATATATATATAAATAAATATATATATATATATATATATATATATATAATATATATTATATATATATAAATATATATATACTATAATATAATATAGATATATAATATATATATATATATATATATATATATAATATATATATATATATATATATATATATATATATATTATAATATTATATAAATACTTTTTTTTCACCATTTTAGAGGGCTTTGAATTTTTTTTTCAGCGGAGCAAAAAGCTTTGAAATTCCAGGGGGGGGCCATGCCCTACTTGCCCCCCCCTCCCGGCGCCCTGTAATATATACATATATATATATATAATATATATATTATATATATTATATATATATATATATATATATTATATATCATATATATAATATATATATATACCCCTTCAGTAGGTGTATTAGCTACAGATTCATCAGAGTAAATGAGTAGGAAAGGCAGGTTTACAATTTTTTTTTTTTTTTTTTTTTTTTTTTTTTTTTTTTTTTTTTTGAAGCAAGAAAACTAACGATTGTAGGATCATTTATGTTTTGTGCAAACACGCTTAGCACGTCTGATATTCATGTTCCAAGGTTTATCAGAATTAACAAGTGATAGGCAAACAAATAGTTTTCCATTTACAATGTTAATTTTCTCCATCATTAATGGTACAATAACAATTGTAACCGAACCATAAATTTAGAGGAGAAAAGATCTCAATATCGTCACTCTCATCATTTTTATTCCTTGACTGTCATTGTCTGTGTTTTTTTATACTCTCTTCAGAGTTTTACGAGAGGATTGACAAAGAAGTGTTTGCTGTATTACACTGTACAACATGAAAAATGTCCTTCACATGAAAATATGTATTTCTTGTATATTCTTGCGTGAAAAGAACAGATTTGTGCTTATTTTTTGTCTATCACGTATCAAATTGGTGGAATTGGTGAATTTGGCAACTACACCATTTCCCATTTTCTTATTAGCAGATGTTTACTCCCACGTGCTTTTGTATGTTGTTCAGTATGGTTTGGGTATTGTGAGGTGTACTAGTGTTGTAATGAGAAGAGTATATGTGTAATTATAATATATATATACATCTTTAAGAAATCAGAAGAATTATATATATATAATATATATATATATATATATATATATATATATTATTCTATTTTCAGGTTTATATTCGAAATTATAATATTGCTGTAACATAATAATAGGAAATAATTATTATTATAACAAAATTATTATATGCTGTCAAGTTCTTTATAATAATGCCACATCAGTGTAAAAATTGCCCTAACCTATTTTGTTATGTGTGTGGAGAACTTACATTTAACTATTAGTTAGAAAGGCTTATGAATTGTACTTTGGATGTAAATTGGGGACAGGATAAGTCCTTGGCTCCACATGTATGCTGCAATTCATGTTCCAGGAATCTGAGAAACTGGTTAAAAGGAAAACGTAGCCACATGAAATTTGCTGTACCTATGATTTGGCGAGAACCGACAAATCACGTAACGGATTGTTACTTCTGTTTGACAAATGTGCAGGGGTTCCCTTCAAAATCCAAACATTGTATCCAGTATCCAAACCCACACACCGCAATGCGTCCAGTTCCTCATTCAGATGATATTCATGTACCTACAACTCCTGATGAATTTACTGTTGACTCAGAGATGAACCTCCGATCATGACTCAAGCATAATCGGGATCCTGACTATTGAACCATCAACTATATTGATATGTCACATCATGAATCAACAGGAGGAGCTGAACGATCTTGGTTACGAGATCTAAAACTTTCTCGCAAACAGACTTAGGAATTGCTTGGCTTGGCTTCTAGGCTTCAGGACTGGAATCTATTAGAGAAAGGTGTAAACATTAGTTCATTTAGAGGCAGACAGAGACAGTTTTGCAACTATTTTGCGCAGAAAGATTGCATTGTATATTGCTGTGATGTGAATGGCCTATTGGGACATGAGCATAAACCAGCAGAGTGGCGCCTGTTTATTGATTCCTCCAAACGTAGTCTCAAGGCAGTGCTACTCCATATAGGCAATGTTTTTCCGTCTGTTCCTGTGGCATATTCTACAAATACAAAGGAAACGTACGAAGTTATGAGTTCAATACTTAACCTAGTTGAGTACACAACATTTAAATGGCACATTTGTGGGGACCTGAAGGTCATTGAACTATTAACAGGCATGCAACAGGGATACACAAAATTCTGTTGCTTCCTCTGCGAATAGGATAGCCGCGACAGAAAAAATCACTACATTCGGAAAAAGTGACCTCAAAGACATGATTTCAATCCTGGGACCAAAAACATATCACATGATCCACTTGTGAATCCGCAGTTTGTCTTTCTTCCACCTTTGCACATTAAACTGGGTTTGATGAAAATATTTGTAAAAGC
>JABUQX010009768.1:2500-15000 GCA_015478945.1 Trachelipus rathkii | reverse complement strand
AAACATATATATATATATAAATATATATATATATATATATATATATATATATATACTATATATATATATATATATATATATATATATATATATATATATATATATATATATATGTATATATATATATAATAATAAGAATAATATATAAATATATGTAATATATATATATATATATAAAAATATATTTTTTTATATATATATATATATATATATATATATATATATATATATATATATATATATATATATATATATATATATATACTGCTATATATATATATATATATATTTACAGTTGTCACCACTGCAGGCGGAGCCAAAAAGAGGGGGTGTTACGCCTCAAGCTCGCAACTAACGCAAATTACGCAGATGAGCACAGACGCAAGCTTTGAAGTGAGGAGATTAATTCAGCAGGAAACACAGAGAGATGGAAAGAGAGAATTCACAGAACAGAAGTGTCCAGAAGGAAGAGGAAGCACGCAGCGGAAAGCTAGCCTGGGGTTACCAATATCCACACAAAACTCATGCGCAAACACGCACCCCTTGTGCTACGCGGGCGTCGTAAAGGTGGTGGTACGCAGTGACAAGTTCCCTCGAGCACCTGCCGCTGCGGTACCTATAGAAAAGAGATAGAGCACCAACATCACACCGCAAAGATAGAGGGTCAAGTGAAGTGGAAAGTACGGAACAGTTTATAAGTCTTTTGGCCTTTGACTCGACCCTGTCCAAAAGTCGGGTGAAACCAGAGCCCCACCCCCCCAGATAGGAGAGCAGTACTCCACACAAGGGCGGATGAGGCCCTTGTATAGCTAAAGTAACTGAGAAGAGGAAAAAAAGTCTCGCAGTCTTAACAGAATTCTCAGTTTCTTTGAGGCCGCCCTACCAACCATTGTGATGTGAGGTTTCCAAGACTTTTTTTGTTTATGTTAGGGACCCTGTACTTGCCCAACCCTTACTTTTTAGGGTAAAAATAAAAAAAATTCACTTTTTTTTATTACTTTAATTATTAGAAAATTTCCTCCCCTACATCATGGTGTAATTTTTGTTTCGAAATTCCGAAAGGTTTTTAAGATACAGGATATTTTTTATAGGGGTGTCAAACTAAAAAAATTCATTTCCAGGTTCGAAATTGCAATTCAACTTTCCAGGATCTTTCCAGGATTTATTCACATTTTATAAAAATTAAATTTTTCCTTTTCGCAAACACAACTCAAGATCAGGCTCTTTCTCAATCATATAAATGTAGTCAGAGTAAGAGCCGGAGCCGGAGCCGGAGCCGGAGCCGGAGCCGGAGCCGGAGCCGGAGCCGGAGCCGGAACCAAAGTATAATTTTTTTTAAAGAAATTGTTTTTCAGGTAAAAATACTTCTTCAAAGTCGGAGCTGAACTATTCTGAAATGGAAACGGCGTCGGAGCCGGAGCCGGAGCCGGAGCCGGAGCCGGAGCCGGAGGTGGAGCTGAAGAATAAATTTTTATTAATTTTGCAGGTGAAAACAATTCTACAAAGTTGGAGCTGAACAATTTTGAAAAGGAGATGAAGCCGGAGCCGGAGCCGGAGCCGGAGCCAAAGTATATATTTTTTTTTATTTTTTTGGCAGGTAAAATACTTCTGCAAAGTCGGAGCTGAACTATTCTGAAATGGAAACGGAGCCGGAGCCGGAGCCGGAGGCAAAGTATAAATTATTTTCAAAGAAATTGTTTTTGTAGATAAAAATATTCTGCAAAGTCGGATCTGAACAATTCTGAAATGGAACCGAAGTAGGAGCTGGAGTCGGAGCCGGGGTTGGAGCCGGAGTCGGAGCCAGAGCCGGAGGAGGAGCTGAAGAACAAATTTTTTTAAAGAAATTTATTTGCAGTTATAAGTAGTTCTTTAAAGTTGGAGCTGAAATTTTTTGAAAAGGAGCTGGAGCCGGAACCGGAGTCGGAGTCGGAGTCGGAGTCGGAGTCGGAGTCGGAGTCGGAGTCGGAGTCGGAGTCGGAGTAGGAGTCGGAGTCGGGTCGGTAATTTTCAACAGGTCGGAGTCGGAGTCGGAGTCGGAGTCGGAGTATAAATTTTTTTAAGATAAGATTTTGGCAAGTAAAAATATTTCCGCAAAGTCGGTGCTAAACTATTTTGAAATAGATAAGGAGTTGGGTCAGTGCGGTGCGGTGCGGTGCGGTGTGAATAAAAACTTTTAGTGCGGTTCGTGGTGCGCTTATTTAGGTAGGATGAGGTACGTAATAATATCTTTTACTTTCTGGAAAAAAAGAAAAAAAATCATTCAACCTCTTTATAGGCGTTTTTCTCAAAAATCACTTTAGCTGACAAAAAAAATATGTCTATTGCGTTAAAAATTTACAGAACCTTTATATATATATATATATATATATATATATATATATATATATATAAAAATAATATATATATATATATATATATATATATATATATATATATATATATATATATATATATATATATATATATATATATATATATATATATATATATATATATTTATATATTTATATATATAATTACTAAATATATATATATATATATATATATATATATATATATATATATATATATATATATAAATATATATATATATATATATATATATATATATATATATATAACAACAACAATATATATATATACTAACTCATATATATATATATATATATATATATATATATATATATATATACTAACTGCTATATATATATATATAGGAAGAAGATTCCCACGATGTTTTTATTCAGATTGAAAATTGTGGGTTGTTGTCAGACAACTTTGAAGTGATGACCTTGAAAAAAAATTTGAAGTTTTCAAATTATAATTGAATACTAGATGTTACCAATTTTAATTTTATTCATTTTCAATGGCAAATGACTGTATCTTTTTGACCACACTTTATTCTAGAAATTTCGTGAAAAAATTATTGAGATATCTTAAAAAATAGTTTTTATATGGTTTTCAGTTGAAGCAGTAAAAATTCAGAACTTGACCCCTCCCCCCCTCCATAAATTCCAAACCAGTAAGTCTATTGAAACGAAATAAACAGAAATATATAGATTAATAGTTCCTCTTTAAATAAAAAGTTCTCTCTTCACGATTGAAAGAAAATGTAATTTCGAGTACATGGTCCCCTTAAGGACAGGAAAGACGAGAGAACCGTCGAAAGAGATAGGAAAGTTGGAAGGTGTTTTAGAGAGGGAGATTTGTAGAAGTTGAGTTTTTAAAGAATTAAATTTCACAATGTTGAGACGACCCCACCCGGAAATTCTATCCAGATATTCGAGAATAGAATCGGAAAGATTAAGACGAGAGGCAATTCTAGAAGTAAAAGAGGGAGCAGAATTGAAATGAGTTGAAGAATGAAGGGTCGAGTCATCGGCATACGAGTGGATAGAGTTAGATGTGCAGGTGAGAAGATCATTAATGAAAAGTAAGAATAAAGTAGGAGATAAGACAGAACCCTGAGGAACACCACAATTGACAGAAAAAGAAGAAGAAGTCGCCCCGTCAACAACAGCCGATATTGAGCGATTTGAGAGAAAACTAGACATAAGTAAGCAAAGAGAAGGAGGAAACACAAAGGAAGGGAACTTGGAGAGCAGTGACACGTGCCATACCCTGTCAAATGCTTTGGATATGTCAAGCGCCACCACGCAAATCTCCCCGTAGTTTCTAAGGGCGGAAAACCATAAATCAGTAAGATAGGAATGTATATCGCCAGTAGACCTCGAGCGCCGAAAGGCATACTGGCGATCGGAAAGTGAATGAGAGATTCTAGATGATCTAAGAAGTAAAGAGTTGAAAGGGTTTCAAAGATCTTGGATAGAATGCAAGTGAGAGCTATAGGGCGATGAGTTAGGAAGGATCAGGCGGCTTCCTTTTTCAGGTGGTTGGACATGTGGGCTTCCAACACTGAAAATGTTAGTATTGAGACATAGAGAATATAGTTGATCGAGGGGAGGGGCCAGCACGGAAGTACACTCCCTCAAAACTCGGGGAGGAATGCCATCCGGTCACCCGCTTTCCTAACGTTCATAGACTTCAGGAGCCCATGCACCCGATCAAATGTAATCACAGGCAAAGGCATAGGACACCTGAGAGAAGAAGGAGGAGGAAGAGGAATGCCAGAATCATCCAGGGTGGAGTTAGAGGAAAAAAGGAGGCCGAAGAGGTTGGCATTTTCAGTTAGAGTATTAGCAACAGAACCATCAGAACGAATAAGGAGGAAAGGCAGATTTACAGAAGTTGTTAGCGGAGCCTTTTGGCAAGGCCAGAAAGGTTTGTCAGTAGGAGAACCAAGGAGGTTAGGGCACTTTCGTTTGATGAAAGTCCGCTTTGCTCGTCGAAGAGTATCCCTGCAACGATTTCTAGCTGAATGAAAATTAGCAAGAGTGATAGGAGAACGAGAAATCTTCCACTCCCGATACGCACTGTCTCTAGCCTGAATGGCAAGAGAACAAGTACGATCGAACCATGGATTATGAGGAGAGAAAAATTTAGTCGAAGAAGGAATGAACCTGCTCATCCCATCAACGATTACAGCTCCCACCTTATCGGCAGAAGCTGAAGCGTCACCAGAGTCAAAGCAGTCATTCCAATTATAGTTAGCGTAGAAGCAACGCAAGGCCCCCCAATCGGCCCGATCAAAGTGCCAGGAAAAACGCGTAGGGCAGGATGGAGCAGTTGGAGAGAAAGTATTAAAATTAAGAGATATAAGGTTGTGGTCATATTTACCAATAGGAACGAAGGTGGTGTATTTAGAGAGAGAAGGACTAGTGGTGAAACATAGGTCAAGTGTGTTCAAGAATTGGTTGGAACGATCTGGAATGTGTGTGGGTTCTTTAATTAGTTGCTCCAGATCGTTGAGAATACTTAATGATTCGGCCTCCTCCCTACCTAAATTAGTATGAGAGGACCCCAACCATTCAATGTTGTGTACATTGAAATCCCCTAAATAGAGGACCTCAGTATTTGAATGAGAAGATATAACAGTCTCATGAGAAGTAGTAAAATATTCAAAAATTGCGTGAAAATCTGTTCTGTTAGGAGAACGGTAGCAGAAGTACAAGATTATTGTAATAGAAGGAAGAAAGATTTTAAGCCACAGAACATCGAAGTTGGGAGATTCGAGATTCTCGAGACGTGTTACAGGAGTGTTTATGTTTACATAGGCACATACTCCCACCCTTTGGAGCGGAAATTATGAAATAAGAAGTTATAGTTGGATACATTAAACGGTTAGAGGATGAATTCTTAACCATCTGTGTCTCAGACAAGAGCAAAGGGTTTGGGTTAGAGTTAGAGAGGTGGTATTCCACGGATGCAGAATTAGACGTTTAAGCCGCGGATGTTAGTAAAGTCTATAGAAAGCCCACGCCTGCGCAAATCTGCCATCACACACGCACAAACAACCACACCAAACCAAAAACAACAAGCAAAGATAAACAGGCAAAAAAACCGGTTAAAATTATTCACACACTAAAAACGTAAATGTTAAAACAATAAAACTAAATATTTATAATAAATATATAAAATATGAAAAATTTAAAAAGTAAAAAACACTCACGAACTCGTACACCCTCACAAATTTACGAAAAAAAAATACAATTATTCAACATAAAACTGGTTATGTATAAATTGAAATAATAATTAACTAGAAACGTAGGTGATGTGCGAAAACCCATTTAAAATAAATAAAAAAAAATAGAAACACTAAAAGCTTAAGTTAAAAAAGACTAAGAAAAAATATACCCTAGTACTATCTAAACTACGTATTACACAATCCTAAAAACCAACTATTGCTATCTAACATAACTAAAAAGTTTCAAAATTAAAAATTAAAACGGATATCTTATCTTTTAAACAGATGATCAAATTCTTCAAATATTAAATCCATAAAAGTTAAAAACAATTAAAACAGGAGAGCGTTCAATGTACAAACACAGTTAGAGGCAAAATAACTAAAACACTACAAACACTGCTCAAACCATCGGAGCTCCAGTTAAGCACAACCTATCACCACACAGTCTAAACACACTATATATATATATATATATATATATATATATATATATATATATATATATATATATATATATATATATATATATATATATATATATAATTATTTAACCCCTGGATTTTATGTTATAAACGGATATGATACTTAGAAATGCTTAGTGTTTAAAAGATTTCGTAGAACCATGGCCCCCTATTTACTGGATACGCCACTGTATATATATATATATATATATATGTATATATAACTTAATATATATATATATATATATATATAATAATATATATATATATATATACTTCTATATATATATATATAATAATAATATATATATATATATAGCAATATAAAAATATATATATACTGTATAATATGAAATATATATATATATATAATATAATAATAATAACATATATATATATATATATATATATTAGATATACACACATATATCTATACACCTATATCTCTATAACACATTCTTGCTAATATATATATATATATATATATATATATATATATATATATATATATATATATATAAATATATATATATATATATATATATTTATAACAGTAGGGAAGACCATACCAAATGGAAAATGCTCGAAATGAGGGTAAATTCCTCTTAGGGGAATGACATTATAAGCAAGTGGTCAAACGAGCATGTTCCAGATGTTGCATTAAGTCCCCCATTTAAGCAATTTACTAAGCAAATTGTTCATCCACATTCTGGTTTGAACGCTTTCGAGAATGTCCTTCTTCTTCAATGGGGGGCCGTTCCAAATCCTTTATTATTCCATCGCCCATCGATCTACTTAAATAATCGGCTATTACATTATCTTTGCCGTGAATATGTTGTAGTAGGAATCTGAACCGTTGCCAGTAGAGTGCCCAACGCATGATCCTGAGACCCTCATATTTCTTTACATTCATAGCCGGCAGGGGTCTGTGATCAGACTGAAAAAAAAACTCTTTGCCGTATAAATAAGGTTCGTATTTTTTCACACCTGTCACATTGGCTTATGCTTCCTTTTCCAGGATGGAATATCTTTGCTGCGTTGGTGACAGCTTTGTACTCCCGTATGCTATGGGATGTAAAATATGATCTTCCTCTTGCAGTAGCACATATCCAAACGAAGTATCAGAGGCTTCCACCTGCAAGGTGAACACTCTGTCTAACCGCGGTATTCTCAAAATGGGTTTGGAAACTAGTGCCCTTTTCAGTTCCTCAAATGCACGTTGGTGTTTTTCCAACCACCGGACCTTCGTTGGCTCTCCTTTCTTGGTTAAATCTGTGAGGGGCTCTGCAATCTCTGCGTATATCCGGACGAAATCTCTGTAGTAGGAGGTAAGACCTAGAAACGATCGAACCGGCTTTTTATTCTTGGGCGGCTCTGCTTTCAAGATCTTTTCAACGTTATCATCTTGTAATCCTTTCACTCCATTCCCAATATGGTGTCCTAAGAACTCCACACTAGACGCTGCAAACTCGATCTTGGACGGTCTCACAGTTTAGCCTTCTCTCTTTAACTTTGATAGAACATTCAAATCGTATCCATTGGCTTTTCCAAGTCTTAGAGTGGTCTATAATATCATCAATAAAGAAATCGACGTCATTTATTTCATCCAATATTCGCTTCATTGCCCTTACAAGTGTCGCTCCAGCGTTCACCATTCCATATGGCAACTTTATTTAATGGAAGTGACCGTCTTCAGTAGAAAACCCGGTAACCTTTGTCACTCTTCCTTTAGGGATCGTCCTCTGACAAATGTCACAACAGTAGCAGTACTTTGTGAGGTCTTGATGGATTTTTGGCCAATAAAACTGTTGGGTGATCTTTCCCATTGTTTTCTTAACTCCTTGGTGGCCCCCAAACACCTCATCATGTGCTATTCTTAGTACCTTATTCCTATAATCCTTCGGTACGATCAGTACATTTCTCTCAGTTTGATTCTCTCTAATCTTCTTGAACAACAATTCTTTATTTACTAGATATTTGCCTTCGTCCTTTTTAACGGACTTCCATAACCTTTGTAGTGTTAGATCTTATCTCTGCTTTACTTTAAATTCATCTCAATCTTTTATGAGATTTTGAATTTGGACGCCTTCTGCGTCGGTTACTTCTGCAGGAGCAGCAATATTAAGGGCATCTTCTATTTCATCAGAGTTTGACTCTTCAGATACTTCTGTATCTTTTTCATTATGAATAATGTCATCACAGTCGGCTCTTTCGGTCTTAGGTTCCGCGGTTGCATTTAATACTCTCCTTCAATAGACTCTTCTACAGAAGGGTTTTCTACAAAACAGACCATGACAATACCTCGATCACATGATGGTTACAAAATGGGTACGTCTGCATCTTCCACTAACACCTTCTTCTCTTGCTGACTGATCTGAGGGACTTCTTGTCGAGCAGGTGATTCCACACCATCGCTCACTTCAACCTTTTCGATGAACCGGGAAACCATACTCTTCTGAGTTTCAGCGTCCAGCTTCGTGCTGAGACACGGGTTCTGAGACCCCTTCCACTCGTTATCAGGTTCATAATGGGGTAACGCCCTCTCAACATTCTCCAAAATCAAGTCGTAAACGACGTCTGGCATCACAACAGCCGTCGTTTCCCCAACGTAATATGGAGTGCCCAAAATTACGTTTGCCAGTGGAACTCCCTTAACAGTATTGTCGAGTAATCTCATCTTCGTGAACTCTCCAGTGTTGTTTTCTTCAGGAACGAACTTCTGACGAAGAACAATCTCGTTGCAGCCCGTATCCCTGAGTACTCGGACACGATAGCCGTTAGCTATTCCATCGACAACAGGTGGATGGTGTGGGTTGTCATCGGTTCCCCCCACCATACACAAGTCTGCGGACGGAGCTGGCTCTTCACCTGCCACTGACAGGACTTTATCCTCAGCAAAAATATCTGCGGATGCCACCGTGGTTTTACTCTCGTCCTTTTGTAGCCCACTGAAGTATTAAAACTTTTATTACCACTACTGTTGTAGGGCATAACACGGCAGTCTCTCGCATAGTGTCCTTTATGTTGGCACTTGTAGCACACGCCAACGCTTCTTTGTTCAGTTGAACCTTTATTGTTGTCCTGTTTGTTATCGTTGCCCCGGGCAACGTTTACCGACCCATTATTCTTCTGGAGCGATGTGTTGTGGTATGTGGACTTTCCTTCATTAAATTTGTTATCCCTATTTCCATGTCTGCTTTTAAATTTACTCCCGTGACTACTTCGCATCGCTAAACTTAATTTATGGGCTTGCAAATAGTTTACTGAACTAGAGATTATTTCTGACATCTCTTTTTCATTTATTTCTTTAAGGAATGTGGCTAGCTCTCTTGGAACTGTTGTCATGTATTTATCCACTCCTAGGAATTTCAATAGCTCTTCGACACTCTCCTTTACGCCGGCAGCGGCTATCCATTTCTTCAAGGCGTCAAGTACATTGTTCATGTATACATCGGGATTGTCATCGTTAGTAGGAGTCATTGATTTAAATTTGGATTGGTAGCCACTCTCTGGTAAATAATACTGGACGCATCATCTACCGTAAGGTCATTATACACCTTCACAGCTTTCCCGGTTAACAGAGACCCTAACAGGTGAGCATACCTTTCCCTGGCGATGGCATTCGCGACTGCTTGTTTTTCAAACAAGTTTAGATAGTCTTCTATATTATTTACTTTCTCGTAAAAGTTTGGGATCTTCAGCTTTGGGAGTCTGTTACTTGCAGGAACATTATTTGAGAAAGAGGTGTTTTGGGATGCTACAGTAGCATCGTGCTGTCTTTGGCGCTCTTCTGCGTCAAGTTTCATCTGCGTTAATCTCTCTTCTGATTCTCATCTTTATCTGCGCTCATCAGCCTCAGCTTCCAACTTTATTCTATGCTCTAGTGAGTCAGCGTCAATCTAACGCTCCTCCAACTCAGCTTGTATATTTCGTTCTTCCAACTCAGCTTGTATTCTCCGTTCTTCTAACTCAGCGGTGATTCTTTTCTCCTCGATCTCTGCCTGAATTCGTTGTTCTTCCATCTTTTTTTTAATTATCTGTTCTTCTATCTCTTTTTTAATTTTCTGTTCTTCTATATCTCTCTCCTTTATAGCTTCTCTTTTGCGCATGCGCTCATCCCGACAAAAGTTAGTGGCGTCTATACCTGTCAGACCCAAACCTTTGCATAACTCCAATAGAGATTCGTTACTAGCCATAATTTCAATAAATAAAACTGGCCAACAAAGATTTTGCGGCAAAACATTTGAAGGTCATTTTATAGGTAACTTGTTGCCCTGATTCCGAATATGACCTCCGTTTTCCTAGATTGGCTCTAGTTTTTGAGATACAGGGTGGTCACAAAATATATTAATAACAACAATTTATGCTGGGTTGTAACGTAATTCACAAAAAAAAAACACGAAAGATATATATATCAAATTGGTAATGAGTAAGTACATAAAATGCTAATAGGTCAAAACATTCAATTCAGTACAATGAAATCACAATTTATGCATTACAAATCGCTGTCTATATGATTGTCTTCTGTGTGCAGAATGTGAACAATCACGTTAAAGGCTCCAACAATAGTCTGCCATCATGTGTGTATCCATCTTCCTTGGTATCTTTCTTCCATCACTTTGATATCTTGATGGAACCTCTCCCCCTTGTTCCTCACTATAACATCCTAGATTATCCGGAAACCGATCTAAGTGACTATGTAGAAAGTGAACTTTTATGCTCATATTAGCATTCAAATTTTTAAGTCTGAAAGCATTTTCTGTACGAGTTCTACATAGTTGGCAGATTTATAGTTGCCCAAAAAGTTCTGAACAACCAAGACAAAAACTTTTCCAGGCAGATGCTTCAATACAGTCATGGAATTTATGAAATTGTCATCCTTGATGATTTGGCGAATTCGAGGGCCGCTAAAGATTCCAGCTTTGAGTTTCTCCATACTCAACCCTGGAAAAAATCTGCAAATATATTTGAAACATTCACCATCTTTGTCTAGGGCCCTAACGAATTGCTTCATCAGTCCTAGTTTGATGTGAAGTGGTGGGAAAATTCACTACCACTATCTGCACGTGTGCACACCAAATCCTGGATATCTTCTTCATCAGACAATGCTAGGTCTGGGAGTGTAGTGAACACTGGGATGGGGGACATCGTCGGAGTGTGGTACAGGTCGCCTTGCTGATTCCAAATCCGGATACTCAAATTTACGTTTCTTGTAACGATTGATACCTTTCACATTAACCAAACAAAAATAACAGTCACTGTGGTGATTCTTTGGCTCCCGCCATACCATAGGCACACCAAATTTTAAACCTTTTCTTCGTCCATTTTTCCACTGACGTAGATTTTCGACACACGTTTTACAGACCATATGGGGAGCCCAAGACTTATCTTGGTCTCCGAGTTTCATTCCAAAGTATGCCAGATATGTTTGCTTCACAAAGTTAGTAATATTTCTTCTTTGGTTCTCCTGGCAATATTCACCACATATGTAGAAAATACATTGGGGTTATTCAAACAGGCTCTTCGTGAAGTACTCATAGTGTTCTGAAAATAGAAAAAAATAAAGTATATA
The DNA here is from genome assembly GCA_015478945.1 of Trachelipus rathkii. Taxonomy (NCBI): domain Eukaryota; kingdom Metazoa; phylum Arthropoda; class Malacostraca; order Isopoda; family Trachelipodidae; genus Trachelipus; species Trachelipus rathkii. Next base: position 3,383 of record JABUQX010009768.1, on the reverse strand, counting down.
TAAAGGTAATCCCCTTAAAAATAAATAAAACGATATTACTGTAAAATATGCATTAAAAAAGATATTTGTATAAGAGTAAATCTGGAACACCCTGTATCTCAAGAACTAGAGCCAATGTTGGAAAACTAATGTCATTTCTGAAATCGGCACACCCGATATACTATAAATTCGATAAAATATCCTTGGCAGCAAAAAAAAAAAATTTTTTTGTTGCCCAGTGTAATCAAACGTTTAGCCCGTAGTCACAATTTACCTTTTTTTCAAAAAATTTCAAAACCGAGCTATTTTCCGTACTTTAGCTCAAACTTCAAATACCTTAAAAATAGTTACCTGATTATAAAACTTCGGGTATATATATATATATATATACATATATATATATATATATATATATATATATATATATATATATATATATATATATATATATATATATATATATATATATATATATATATATATATATATATATATATATATATATATATATATATATATATATATATATATATACCACCCACATTTCTAACCAAATAACAAACCTAAACACCCAAATCTCCAACCTCAAAACCACCAACACTACCAATAAGTTTTCTGAATACTTATAGCAAAACATCTCGCGCATAGACAATAAGAAAACCTGGCAAGTCATCAAAAAATTAAACAACTCACGAAACAATCCCACGAATCCCCATCTTTACCCAATAACTCCCTCCCTTCCCCAAAACAACAATCAGACAGTCTTGCTAAACATTACTCTAGCACTCCCGTAAACCAACCCACCCCGATAATAGAAAAACAAAAAAACAACTCAGAAAACTCAAATCAGACCACAACCTCCCACCACCATTCACTTCAATCATGATAACAGAAACCATTAAAA
>JABUQX010009767.1:0-2500 GCA_015478945.1 Trachelipus rathkii | reverse complement strand
AAAAGTTAATACTTATTAAAATAAAAATTATATACTTAATGCATCGAAAAGCATCTTTTATTAAGGAATTATATATATATATATATATATATAAATAAAAATTATATATATATATATATATATATATATATATATATATATATATATATATATATATATATATATATATATATATATATATATATATATATATATATATATATGGGGTAATTATTGGGTCGCGAGGTTACTAACTTTATGCGTTTTGGCTTTCGGGGGGTCGCGAGACTTAAAAGGTTGAGAAACGCTGGTCTAAAGTTATAAATCATTAGCGGTATTTGATCCCAGAGCAAGTTGCTTTCGCTTTTTTGACAAAACTTTAGACAAATAGATCAAAATAAACATGGCTGCAAAACTATTATCTTTTGAACAAAACTGTTGTGATGATGATGATGATGAGCTAAGCAAGCTTATTGAGCTTGAGGAAGAAAACATACAAGATGATAGGATAGTTAAAGCCAAAATCGCTTTTAGAGAAGCTCATTGTTTTTTTGGACAAAGAAGTCGATTACTTTATTACACCACTAACATTAAACTTCTTCAAAAGGTTCAACATTTTAATTCATTTCTTACATTCCGATCCGGATGTTTGGAATGAAAACCGGAATTTCTCGAAAGGAAGGGAATTGTCAAACGTTTCAGAGTTGTGAGCGATACAGTCGAAAGGGGTGTCAAATTAAGGCAAGACCACAATGCGAGCATAACAAGATGAAGAGAATAAGCAGTATATTTTGCAAGTAGTGCTGAATGTCGAAAATTATTCCCAGATTCATTGAAATCCACCCTCTCAAAACCTCTACCACCTACTTGATTTCTAGTGACTCAATCGGACAAATCTACCTAATAATTCGACCTATCTAAATATTATTAATTTATAATTAATATTTAGTTTAGACATAAAACCTATACTGATGTTACTACTTGCTATTTCTGAAGATTATTTTGGTAATAATTAAGTTCACTGTTTTAAATATGGCTTGATTATAAAAAAATAATGGTTTGTATGTCAGTATTTTCTCACTTCTCAACCTCTATCCTACTCTTTCCTTTCACCTAAATGGTTTAAAATTTATTTTTTTTAAAAGTATCTTACTTGAACTCAAAAATAGTAGAAAAGATTCAAAAAATCAAATTATCTATTTTGGCTTATTTTATTTTTTTCTTTTTTTTTTGAAAAAGCCGATTTCCCAGGTCCGAAACAACACCGCTCCTCGAAAAGGTCAAATTATTTTCCGGTAACTACGTTTGTCAAACAGTTGTGGGAGAGAAAATTGAAACCATAAACATTCTCAAAAAAAAAAAAAAAAAAAAACGTTCTTTATTTTACAGTGAAAACCCCCATTTATTGAGAAAAATAGCCGTTTTTTAATACTTTAGGACTGATGAGGTAGGTCTTAACGTTATCCAATCGAGCTGAAACTTTGACAATCTCATTTTTACACCAATAGGCAACTTCTTAGGGTTTCCTGTCGAAGATTCGAGGAAAAAATCTTCCCTTATGTTTTGCGATCACCCATATATATATATATATATATAATATATAGGATCTACAATATACATATATAGAAAAATATATATATATATATAAAAATATATATCTCTATATGTTTAGCGCTACACATATATATATATATATATATATATATATATATATATATAAAGGATAGGATCTACAATACAGACAAACTGGACAGTTGTCCAGAATGGCAAATTACCAATTATGAAAGAAGTGTGAAAAGTGACATAAAACTGAGTCTCTTTGAAATAAATTTTCCAAAATTCAAAATTACTTAGGTTGAAGTGTTATAGATAAGAAAGTAAGATAGACGATACCTCTGAAAAAGTTTTACTTTTTACAATTATACATGTTCAAATCTGGAGGTAAACTATTTTTATTAATTGAAAATTTTGTCACTTTTTAATTATTAAGGTAAATGTATAAAATTTGAAAGAAACAAAATTTTTACATTTAAAATATAATTTTTAATCATCTGTGATATGGAAGGTGGGCAAATATTTTTTTTTTGACCAGTTGCGGCATATTTACTAAATGCAGGCTTGTTATATATATATATATATATAGTATATATATATATATATATATATATATATATATATATATATATATATATATATATATATATATATATATATATATATATATATATATATATATATATATATATATATATATATATTTATATATATGTGATATTTATATATATATATATATATATATATATATATATATATCTTAATTAGATGTTCTAAATCGTCTAGAAGAGTGACTGCTGCAAAAAAAATTATGCACACAAATATCTCTACAAGTTGATACATAATATATATAATTATATAAACAAGATGATCATTTTCTTCCATTTTCATCGGATATTTGATAGGGCTTTTCTGAAGTCTCTTGACACAAGAAAAATCTTTTCTGATATGGAAGTGTTGCTTGTAT
>JABUQX010009766.1:0-31261 GCA_015478945.1 Trachelipus rathkii | reverse complement strand
AATAGTTATAATTAATTGAAAGTAATAATGAGACATTAAATGAAATATTTAGAAGAACTGATTTATACAAAAAGTGTAAAAATTATTTAGATTTTTTGTTGTTGTAGTTTGGATAAAATTAAGGTGCCAAACAATAACTAATATTAAATAAAAAAAAAATAAAAAAAAATAAAAAATTATAAAAAATATAAAAATAATAAAAAAAAAAATAAAACTAAAATAATATATAATTATATGAATAGGCCTATATGACACCATTTACTAAATTGACTAAATTATTTGATAAACAGCTAAAGGCATTGGATATCCAAATGACAACCCTACCAAAAAAATATAAACACTTTGATTAAATCTAGCTTTAAAAACTGCAATAAGAAATATATATATATGTAAACAGAAACTTTTAAACTAAATGCCATATCTGACCAAAAGATCTAAAAAATTATGATATATAATCCTTAATTCTTTAAATTGTTAAAAGAAGCTTAAGTTTTAACGCAAACTAACATGTTGAAACTATTATATTATATATATATATATATAATTATATATATATATATTATAATATATATATATATATATATATATATATACTATATATATTATATATATATATTATATATATATATATATATATATATATATATAATATTATATATATATATACTATATACTATATCATATATATATAAAGTACATGTACCAGCTGTTATCGATACTGTATAGAGTATCACAATAGAATTTTTTTTGAGAAAATTAAATTATATTGTTAAACACAAAGTCAGTGAAAGGAAAGTTAAATAGCTTATGCATGTGCTAATTTATGGTCCGCCATTCTCTATTATTAAAATCAAAATCTTCTTAAATTATGAATGAAGAAACAGGAGCTGATCAGCTAGGGTTGGAGAAAGACGATTCCTTTTACTTGTAGAAATATTTCCTGTGGTTAAACATTTTCTCGCTAAATACACTTGAAGGTGGAGCAAGAGAGATATTTCCTAGCTAATCGAGTGTGAAGATTGCATCAGGCCGATAACATAGCTTTTCTTTCTTTCCTACCATAACAGTGAGATCAGCATCCGATTCCGTTGCCATAAGTGGTACTGCAAAAAATTTATCCACAGTAGTTTGAATTGTATTTTCTAATCATGCCTATTCTTCTCTCACTGCTGCTTCTACCGTTTGCATTTTAACTTTTTTCTCCTTTGTTCAGTTCCACATGGTTTGATTGTAATCTGAATATTCTTCATTTTCTCCTGACGATTTTTCTTAGCATGTCATCAAATCACTTCCAGAAAATTGAATGTGTTTCCATATCAATATCTGCCGTTTCATTTTTCAGATTCTTCATGTGAATCTGTATAAGACTCGAACATTTTGATCATCATTTTGTTCATATCAGAATCTGAACAATGTAATATTTTCTTTAGCTTTTATAAAAGTTTTGCTTCTTCTTTGAGTATAAATTTTGTTTTATTTCTGATCAATAATATCAAAGGGATCTAATTTGTATTGTGTTGTGGATTTAGAACTGTTGCCAGTACATAAAAGTTTCTTCTCTTTAATGGTACGAAAACGTTCAGTAATCAGAATTAAAAGTTCATCTTCATAGTTTTTTACAACCGCTACTCTTCTAAGTTTTTGCAAATATTTTTTTGCATGCATAACTGCAGGATTACAAAGATAAATATGTATCGATCATCACTCGCTCTTTTAGTTAATTCTTCAATGGTTGTAGCAATCTAATTATATTCTCCTTTAGCTTCCAGTGATTTGCATTTAAGATATCTAGGTTGGTTTTTCGAATTGAAGAATATATAAATAATTGCAATTTTTGCTCTATGATCCCTTTGCAGCATATAATATGAGGAATTCCATCTTGTTTCCACCTCTTGGATAAGCTTGTGTATTGGCAATTTTTTTGAATTTCTGTTAATTTAGTTGTAGCAATGTGCTACAAAATGACCTAGCTTTCCTAAATAAAATAATTAAATTTTTAATTGAATTTTTTGAGAAATCTTGAACATGTATTACTAGCTGTAAGGAGTGAATAAAACATGTTCTCATTTATAACACCTGTCGCTCTCTATACCTTTTGTAGGGGGAGGTTGGTGCGTTATCGTTAGGACAAACATGAATATTTCTTTTTAAATCCCCAGCTCTTAAGTATTTCTTCACTTTTTAAGACATATATTTTCTGCTGATTGAGAAACACTAAAACTCTGATTTGTAATGTTCCGCTCTTCCTTTGAAAATCTTTATCAGTCCAATGCCCTGACATACTTATAAAGCTTTCATTGTTATATGAGCAAGTCCAAATATCTGATGATTAATGATATTGATTGAATTTCTTGCAGCTGAAGTGTTTTTTGTTCTTTACCCTTTTATATATTGTTTGAATAATCTCTTCTGAAAAGTAACTCCTTGATGGAATATTAAATTGTGGACATACGTGATTTATTAATCTCTTAATTCAATGTCTTCAACAAAGAAAATGCAGATTGTCCACAGCAATCAATTCCCCCAATTTTTGAAAATGAATATTCTGTTGATTTTTTCTAATCATTAATGTCCCAAATCTTTGTTTTTCAGTTATTTCAAACCGTGTAGGCTGAAGAAATCTTTTTTTATAGAGGTAGAAGTTGATGAAATGGATGGACATGGATCATCATCATCTGCTGTGTCTGTGATATCATGTTTTCTTTTTTTCGGCCACTTTTCCTCTTTAAGATTCAGATATTTCTTTTAATCTTTTCAACAATATGGTTTTATGTTTCTCTTCAAGATGATCCAGTAAAAGGTTTGTGCTATATATATTTTGAACCTTTTTCTTTGGGTTTCCTCTGATAGTAATGTATTCCGCAGTAGCGCACAAGTAGTTCACACCTCATAGGATTTAGGCCCTCTTCAAGGAGTGTAACTTCTCTAGGTAGTTACTACTTAGGATCCGGTACGAGAAAGGTGCATGATAATTGCATGTTTGAGTCAATCCTTCAATATAAATATACATATACGTGTATACTATTATATATATATATATATATATATATATATATATAATATATATATATATTATATATATATATATTATATATTTATATATTATATATATATTAATATATATATTATATAAATATATATATATATATATTATATAAATATATTACTATAATTATATATTATAATATATAATATATATAATATATATTATATATAATATTATATTATATATATATTATAGTATTATATATATATTATTATATATATATATATATAGTATAATATATATAAGGTAAGTATAAATGAAAATTTCATTCTCCGGCCGGAGACTCCGGCCTCCGGCCGGAATTAAAATTTTTATTCTCCGGCCTCCGGCTCTCCGGCCTCCGGCCAAAATCACTCTCCGGTGCCAAATCCCTAATATATAAATATAATATATATATATATATAATATATATAATAATATATATATATATATATATAATATATATATATATTATATATATATATTATATATAATTATATATATATATCTATATATATAGTAAATCAAATGCCCCAAATGGTTTTGAGATTTATAGAGTACGAACGAATAGAATTGTTGCGAATAAAATGTCCAGAAGTACATTTTTGGGATTTATTGTTTTTTTGGGGTCATACCACTTACGAGCGCCCGCGCGTAGTCCGCCCCGATGCGGCAGGTCTCGCAATCGCTTCGCGCGTCTAGGTGGACTACGGGGGGGACTAATCCCCCTCCAGGGATGGTCTCCGGATCCCCCGCTCTTTGGTCTTTGGGTTTCGCGGGGGTTCTCCGACCATCCCCTCTGGGGTATGAAACGTCCCCCCCTCCGTCCCCCATCGACTTCGAGCCCCCTAAAAAGGGTTAAATACTCAAAATTAAGCCATATATTATACCTATATATATAATGGTAAAGTGTAAGACCGTGACCCACACGATTTTTCAGACCAAAAAATTTTCTACCGTTTCAAAAAAAATTTATAGTAGAACAATTAAAGTTAAGTTAGTTTTTAATAAAATTTGTTTAGTGGGCAAGCTCTGGCATAATCCAGAAGCTGCACTAAAGAATTTTCTTAAAAAACTTACTTAACTTAAACTTTTCTGAACTTAGAAAATTTTTTGAACTTTGAAAATTTTTGGTCTCAAAATGTGTGGGTCGCTGTCTACAGCTTTACCAAACTTTTATTTGAGTAACCTAGGTGAAGAACCTTTCCCTTTTTATTATTAAAATTCACTTGCCAATTAAAGAACCATATATACTTGTACATCAATTATTTTATATACCGTATATATATATATATAAAATATAATATATATATTATATATATATATATATATATATATATATATATATACTATATATATATATATATATATTATATAAATATATATATATTATATATATATTTATATATATATATTATATTATTTAACCCTCGCGCGTACGATAGCGTTTTGGTTACGCGCACGTACGGTGTGGGCAAAATCTGCCCACACTATATTTTACGGTGAATTTCTTAAATATGACAACTAATTTCATATAGATAATGTGTATTGGACCTTTTGCAGTTGATCTAGCCAGTTTTTGTTACTTAATGTTTATTATTATTATTTTTAATTATTATTTGAAAAATGGTTTTTTTTCTTGTGTTATTTCCATTGGCAAATATAAGATTGGCTGTAAAAAAAAACTATACAGCGAAATCTCTTCAAATTTGATAGATATATTCCTAGATTAGTACTAAAAACCATACTGTACCGCAATATAGCCCAAAGGACTCAAAAAAAATTTTATATGTAAGGGGGGTGGAGGTATTTTTTTAACAATTTTATTTTTTTTTTTAAAAAAAGGGGACAAATAAATTTTTATTGCATAATGTACTGAAGTAGGTTAAAAATACTAATATTTGTGTAATAAAGTACTCAACAATTTGAAATAAAGAAAATTGTTAAAGAGTGGTCAAAATTTACCCATGTGTAATGCGCACGGTACGGTGTTGGGCAAATTTTGCCAAACAATATTTTTTATTGCCGATTTCCTTAATTTGGTTAATTTGATAAACTAATTTCATATAGAAAATATGTATTGGACCTTTTGCAGTTGGATCTGGCATGTTTTAGGTACTTATGTTTATTATTATTAATTATTTTAAAAAACATTTATAAGGTCGCGCAGCGTACGTACAGTGTGGGCAAATTTTGCCCACACCCCCTAGTATATCCCGGTTAACTTCATTAGTTTTACATTTTTTTTACACAATTTTAGATGTCTTTTTTCAACATCTTTTTGAGGAATACCTGGAAGGAAAAAAAATTTGAACCAAAAAAACTTTGAAAATTAAAAAAAAAAAAAAAGTGTGGGCAAAATTTGCCCACAGCGTACGCGCGAGGGTTAAATATTACCTCAACAAGTTTGAAATTTTTGTACGGCTTCAAAAAAATTTTCAAAACGTTGATCTCTTGTGTACTTTTTGAGAAATTGAAATTTTGCTAAATAGCCGACTAGATGTTCTCTTTTCCTTCCTCTCTTAGGAATTAGTGACTTAACCTAAAAAATTTCAATATTTTAGCTTAAAATATATAGGTAACGTACGTATCGAAAAGCTTAAAAAAATTACAAATTACCTGAAACCAGTTTCCTTCAATTGTATTCGTATGTGCCCCTGTAATAGGGTCAACAAAATTGTAACTATGGTTCACAGTAAGATGATTAAATTTGTCCTTCACATCATTGTACGCCTTCCAACAATCAGAAATTATAGTCGTGCCTGGTAAAATATTTTCTTCAATTATTTTCATTAGAGTTTCAGAATCGCGTTTTTCGACTGGAATTAGAAAAGATTTCGTTGATCCGCGTTCTACTCCTCCAAAAACCCACGTAGTTTTACCAACTCTTCCTTTATGATATTTTCTTTTGCCGAAAGCACTTTCATCAATTTCGACTACTTTCCCTTGGCCTCCTAATTTAGAAGAATTTAAAATATTTTCGCTAATGCAAATTTCCCTACAAAAGGAAAACCAATCTACAGTGGTTTTATTTGAAATTTCCAAAAAATTGGTCACTTGAGTTACGGTAGATTCTTGAAGAAAAAAAAATACTAATAACATAACCTTTTCATAAGAAAGTCTAATATCAGCAAGCCAGGAATTTTTTTCAGTAGCAGAAAAATACGATTTGCATCCTTTACAATAAAAGTTATATTTCTGTCCTTGCTTAGTTAACTCACATCGAATATCACAGTGTATACATGTTTTCCAATAAAGTACTTTCGTCACCTATTAATTCATTTATAGACAAAATTGACATCACTAGTCATTTATAGACGCACTTTTAAAGAGATGTTCACATAAAAGACGATACCTTCAAACTAAAAACTAATATTATTTAGCATAGTTTACGTATTAAACTGTCATGTTGCTAGTTTCATATATATATTCCCATATATTGCCAGATTTTCAAACACTATGCGAACATACCAATATATATATATATATATATATATATATATATATATATATATATATATATATATATATATATATATATATATATATATATATATATATATATATATATATATATCCCAAATATACTTAATATACGCAGTGTGACGTCAGAGATACGTCAGTTACGCAAACTCCCATTCAGAGCATGACGTCACGCATTTCAGCTATACGTACATACGAACGAAGCTCCGTTTAAATATATATAAATGCCGAATAATTATAGCAATGGTAGCTGTAATAGTAGTGAGATAAATAAAACTAGTGTTGTTACAGGCTCAAATAATGATGATAGCAATAAAACTAGCAACATTACGAATATCAATTGCTTTTACACAAATGCTCATAGCCTTATAAATAAAACAGATGAGCTGATTAGTTATACCATAAATGAGAATCTAGACATTATTTGCCTAACTGAAGCATGAGTTAATCAAGAATTGTATAGAGACTCCTTTCAGGAATATGAAATACTGATATTCACTTTATTTATACCAGGGTAAAGAAAAGAAGGGTGGTGTTGTGGCGCTATATATTAAAAGCAATGTTTAATCTGTCTTAATCATGATGTTGAATCTGTGTGGTTAGATATCCTTATGTACAATAAATCATTATAGAAAGGGGCATTTATAGACCCTCCTGGCCAGAGTCAAGGATTAGACGCAGAAATGGTGAAAGAAATTGAGATCATGCCACAGTAAAAAAAAGGTTTAGTCATAATGGTGATTTTAATTTCCTGGCATTCAATGGAATTCTTTGTCTAATATGGACCACAGCAGATTCTGACTTATAAATTGTATACTAGACAACTTTTTTGAGCCAGATGGTCCATGAACCTTATGATCACAATGCACTGTTAGACTTAATATTAACTAATGGTTAGACTAATATAAGTATGGTGGATGAGGTTAGAGTTATGAGAATTTAGGACTTAGTGGACCATAATATAATATAGCTTTAATCATGAATGGTTATGCAAAAATACAATTTTTGATAAAGGAAAAGATCTTAGATTTTGAAATGGCAATTTTACAGATTTACAACATGCTTAGTATAACTACTATCCAAACTCACTAGACCAAAACTGTTTTCAAGTGGGAACATTTTAAGCAAATTTTAATGAATATTCAGTCATATGTTTTAAAGATAAACCCTTAGATGGTGAAGTAGAGAAAACCTGTTTGGGGGAATAATGAGATAAGAGAGAAAATCAATGAAAGCATAGATGTTTTAAAAATTTCAAGTAGTAAAAGTATGATTTAGAAATATATAAGGAAAAATGGAAATTAACTTAACCAGTCAAAAAAACTAAAATAAAAGACAGAAATTAATTTAGCAAAGGAATAGTAATATAAGAAGTTGTAGCTTTTATAAAATTTAAAAGTAAGAAGACAATTGGTCCAATTAAAATTAATGAAAATTTAGTGAGTTCAGATAAGGAGTGGTCAACATTTTTCAATGCTATTTTGCTTCAATGTTTACAGAAAGATTTGATAATAGTTTCAAGACTATTAATTCTGGTATACATGCATACAATAGACTTACAGAATTAAATTGAGGTAAGGATATTAAACGTTTGCTGGACCATATTGACGCAAGTAAAGCTGCTGGTCCTGATGGCATATATGGTATTCTGAAGGAGGGTAGTACAGCATTGCAAAGGCACTTATTTGATTTTAAACGATCTATAACATTTTTTGAGGGTACCCAGATGACTGGAAAACAGCAGTTGTTGTGCCTATTTAAAGAAAGGTAGTAAGGAAGATAGTAGGTTAGAGCCAGTTAGCTTTAAAAAGATATTCGTGTAAAAGTTTTGGAAAATTACTGAAAGGTCTAGAGAGAAATATTTGGAAAGATAACAAAGTATTGAAGGACTCGCAGCATGGTTTCAAAAGGGTAGTCATGTTAGACAAGCCTTTTTAGAAATTTTGGAATACATTACTGACTGCATTGACTGAGGAGATCATTGATATATATATTTAGACTTTACCAAAGCTTTTGATAAGGTCCCCAACGTTACCAAAGCTTTTGATAAGTTCCCCACATCAATAAGGCTGATGAAGAAGTATTGGCAATGTGGTATAGGTGGGGTGGTACATGGTGGATTAAAGAGTGTTGTGGAATAGAAAACAGTTTTACTAGTAAATGCAATAAGTCATCATGGGAAATAGTGAAGAGTGGTGGTCCCACAAGGTTTCAGTGCTGGGCTCACTATTGTTCCTCATATATTAAATGATTTAGACCAGGACTAAATGCAAGGTTTCTAAGTTTGCAGATGATACCAAAGTGGGTTCCACAGGGACATGATGCAAGTGAAGGATGTATGAAGATTCAAAATGATCTGATAAACTTCTTTGGGTGGGCAGAAAGTGGCAAATGAATTTTAATAGTAAAATGTGTAAAAGTTCTTCACCTGGTTACTCAAATAAAAGTTTTAACTATGATATGAATGGGATTGGCATGAGCTGTGGACCAAGAAAAAGATTTATGTGTGATTATAAGCAGTAATTTGAAAGTAGCTAATCATTGTTTGGAACCAAGGAATAAAGTTAATAAGATGCTGGGTATAATAAATCGCAATGTTGTTTACAAGTGTGTACAACTAAATGGGAATAATCATCATGGGAAAATAGGTTGAAGAGTGGTGTCCCACAGGTTCAGTGCTGGGGCCACTATTGTTTCCTCATATATAAATGATTTAGACCAGGGACTTTAAATGCAAGGTTTCTAAAGTTGCAGATGATACAAAAGTGGCCACCTCAGTTAGGAAATAGTGAAGGATGCATAGATCAAAATGTTCTGGTTAAATTCTTGGGTGGACTGATGAGTGGTAAAATGAATTTTAGTAGCAAAAAGGTAAGGTTCTTCACCCTAGGTTACTCAAATAAAAGTTTTAACTACGATATGAATGGGGATGGCTTGAGTCTGTGGACAAGAAAAAGATTTAGGTGTGATTAATAAGCAGTTAATTTTGAAAGAATCTAATCAGTGTTTGGAAGCTAGAAATAAAGCTAATAAGATGCTGGCATAAATAAATCGAATGTTGTTTACAAGAGCAAGAAGTAATACGTAAACTGTTAATAGCTATGTTAGGCCAGTAATAGAGTATTGTGCACAAGTTTGGGCCCCTATTTAAAGAAAGACTTAATATGCTAGAGAGAGTGCCAAGTAGAGCACAAGGATGATTTTGGTTTGAGGGTAAGAAGCTATGAGGAGAGCTGAATGAGTTAGGAATGTCGTAGAAAGGCGCTTTCTCAGAGGGGACATGATTGCAAGTCTACAAAATATTTACATCTTATTAATAATAACAGAGACCAAATAAATTTTTCATAGTAAGCACATGACAGGTGACCAGGGGGCAAATAAGAAATTAAGAAGAAAGCATGCCATCTTGAATAAGAAAGCATTCTTTCAGTTAATAGGGTTGTTAAATTTTGGAATAGTCTGCCAGAGGAGGTTGTTGACTGTGACTCGATTGCAACATTAGAAAGTTTAGATCGTTTATGGATGGGGTGGGTATTTAATAATATATTTACGAACCACAAATTGGCGGGTTTTTAGTTATTAGTTATTAATGTAGCCTTGCGTGACATTAACTTAGTTATTAATGCATGTGGATGTTTGGGTATCATATTTATATATCATTAGTTTTGACTAACACTGGCAACGATTTGTAGTTACAACAAATGACAAGCCCTAGGGGCTTTGTGGATTTGCATGAGCATGTTTGGAGATTGGTTCTGGAAGAGTCTCGATAGGCCATGTGGCTTTTACTTCTCTAATTCCCTTATGTTCTTAATGTCTAAAAGAGCAAGGAAGTTAAAGTAAACTGTATAATAGCTATGTTAGGCCAGTATTAGAGTATTGTGCACAAGTGTGGGTCCCTTACTTAAAGAAAGACTTAGATATGCTAGAGGAAGTGCGATGTAGAGCAACAAGGATTTCTAGCTTTGAGGGTAAGAGCTATGAGGAGAGGCTGAAAGAGTTTGGAATGTTTTTTGTAGAAAGGCGATGGTATAATTATTCATAACCAGATTTAGCCCATCACCCCTAACTTTACCTAGTTTTTTGATAGACAAGTCTCCAAACTTGTACTGAAAAGAGCTCGGCACCTTTACAACTAAGTGAACTCTGTCTACATGCAAAAAGATCTTGTCCAGAAAATTCTTCACAAATCCAAAAAACCTATCATATTGTTTTTCATAAGCAATTTCCTCACCGTTTCATTACACTCAAAGCCCTGCTTCCCCATTCCTGACCTGCACCTAACCTAGGTAAAATTCCTGAAATCATTTACCTTCTTCCACTAGCTTTCATCTTCTGAATCAACCTCCTATAATTTGCTATTAATTCTTCTGACCTTCTATGTCCTATATCATTTGTACCGACTTGCACAATCACATTTGAATCAACATTTGTAAACTCAATCTCTCTCTCTATCTTATCCACAATATCACTCACTATGGCACCTGGATAGCATACTCTCATTTGTTTCCTTTTATCCTTATTTTGAAAAGTCCTATCTAGGTATCGTATCATAGAGTCCAAAATTAGCAATCTTCAGTTTTCCCATTAGAAAACTCCCCATTCCCATTGGCCCTCTCTAATCCTTTCCCATCTGGAAGACAGTCGAACCTGTTACTGCAGGTCACAGGCTGACTGACTTTCGAGATCCTAATCTTATTATTTCTATTTTCTACAGCTTTCCATTCATCTGCAGACCTATTAACAACTACTTTAGCCTTCACCCTATCATCTTCCTGCCTAGGTGAATCACTATTCCTCTCTACCCCTGTATCCCACTCCCTCCTCACCTTGACATCCCTATTAACTTTTTTCCTAACACTTCCCTCTTTTCTCACCTCAAATACCAAATCTTTCAATTCATTCACATTTTCATTCAGTCTTGCAGTCTCCTTCCTTAATAACACATTTTCTCCATTCAAAACACAAACAGGGCAGCTATTCATATATACACCTCTCACAATTACACAGTTATCACACAGAGTTTAAATTCTTATTAACTTTACTAACTTCTACCTATTAATTTACCTACTACAGTTTAAATATCATTAAAGCTTAAAAAGAAATAAACTAATATCTTAAAACAAGGTTAAAATTTAAACAATCTTAAATATGCTCATATAAGCCAAGAAGGAATGGATTAAGCACCAAAATGGCATCCAGTAGCTCAGCGTTAGAGCACTGGCCCAACTAAGCGAGAGACCCAGGTTCATCACTGTGAGTGTGAGTTATTCTCTTCTTGGCTGTCTTGCTCAGACTTAAAAATTGAGCAGTGAGCCCGTGAGCAGTGGTGTTAACTGTATAAACAAAAAAAAAAAAATCTAGTTTAGCCTAGGCTAGGGATATATAAAAAATTATAAAGCAGACCTATGGCTCTGGGAAACTTAATTTAATTTAAATTATCACAAAATTAAAATAACAATTAATTAAGACTGTAATCAAATACAGAAAATCTATTTAATAATCCAAATAAACCTGCACACAGTATAAAGTAAATCTCCTAACTAAGCTAGCTTAGGGTTAGTGTATCAAACACTGACCTAGTCCAATATTAGTGCTAAATTAAAAATGATTTATATATATATATATATATATATATATATATATATATATATATATATATATATATATATATATATTATATATATATATATATATATAATATATATATATATTATAGGTATATATATATATTATATATATATATATATATATATATATATATATATATATATATATATATATATATATATATATATATATATATAAAAATATATATAATATATATATTAGAAAAATATATATTATATATATATATATATTAGGTAGTATATATAAGTATATAATATCCATAAAATGTATTATATAATATATATATATATATATATATATATATATTAACCAGAAACTATATAGTAATTATGTCAGAACCAGAATTACTTCTCGACGCTGATATAAGAATATGGGTGTTTTTGCCAATTGTGTTGGTTAATTTACTTGTTGGAATTGTTAGACACTATGTGAGTGTTTTAATATCTACCCAGAAGAAGGTTGATGTAACACAAGTACAAGATAGGTAATAATACTTTTTATGTACTTCTTTATGTACTTTTATGATTATTTGATTTTGCCAGTAAATGTTTGGAAAAATGTAAAATCTTTGAAGTAGACTAATAAAATTTTTTTTTTCAGCCAAGCAATGATTAGAGCGAGAATGCTTAGAGAAAATGGAAAATACATTCCAAAACAGTCATTTTTGATGAGAAGGCATTTTTTTAATAATGAAGACACAGGTGAGTGGTATACCAATATAATTTTTTTTTTTATATATATATAAAGTTTTTATTTTGATAAATGGAAAGTAAATTTTCATTTCAGGCTATCTTAAGACCGTTAAAAGAGCATCAAATCCACAGCCAATGACTGATCCAAATATGATGATTGAAATGTTGAAGGGTAATGTAACAAATGTTCTTCCTATGATTGCCATTGGAGGATGGATCAATTGGACATTTTCAGGATTTGTTACAAGTAAATAAATGTTCAAATGTTCAAATGTTACTTGAACACTGTTTATACATGTTGACTTAAGAGTTATAGAAACTAATGAATGGTTAATTTATACTTGAAATAATTTTGTTGATAAAAAATTTAGACAAATTCTGTTAATATTTTTTTCAGCCAAAGTACCATTTCCGCTGACCTTACGTTTTAAGCCAATGCTTCAGAGAGGAATTGAACTTCTCTCTCTAGATGCTTCCTGGGTTTCTTCAGTATCATGGTATTTCTTGAATGTTTTTGGTCTGAGATCAATCTATACTTTGGTACTTGGAGAAAACAATGGTAATGAAATTTTGTAATTTATTTTTATTTTTCTTCTTTATTTATCTTTCCTAGATGAAAGGTAGGACTTGCGTAATATGCACGGAAAATTGGATAGTTAAGTAGAAGAGCATGACGTTAAATTGAAAGGAAAGCTCCCCCCTTCCCCCTGCCATCTCCTCCATACCCTTAAGTGAGATCTCGTCGCAAGACGAGCCCTCACTGGTATCTCGTCAATTTGGGGTTCAACCCCTGGGCCAGGCTCGCAATGGTACCCCTCATAAATCCACGCCATTCACTCCTATTATGCATCTTTCCTCTCGTCTCTGCCAAACTCACATTCCTCTCCTTCAGACATTCCTTTACTGACGTAATCTAATTTTTCTTGGATCTCCCAGCCGGTGGATTCCAGTTACTCTCACCATTATACAACCGCTTAATAAACCGACTATCATCCATCCTTTCCATATGACCAAACCATCTCAAGACACTCGTTCATTCTCTCATTTACGCCTTTCTTCACATCACACAACTCTCTAACACGTTCATATCTCATTTTATCAATTCTTTTAACACCTAAGACACAGATTATCCATGTGAACAGATTGCACTTTAGATCTATACCTCTTATTCCACGCCATACTTTCACTATTATACATTGACACCGGTAACAACATACCCTCATGCAGAACCATAGCGCACTCCAGACTTAGTCCCTTTACATTCCCTAAAGATTTAATTGGACCAGCCACCGTTCTACCATTTACAACTTTCCTACTACATTCTGCATCATCCCTTCCCTTTTCAACCAATATACAACCTAAATATTTAAACTCTGATACTTGTTCCAATTGCTCACCATCCAACATGGCTTCAAACAGCGGACTCTCCACATTCACTACCATTGCCTTACTATTATCTACATTTACTTTCAAACCCCTCCTTTACACACCCTACCAATCCTCTCAAACTTTCATCAGATTCACCACACAAAATCAAATCATCAGCGTACAATAAGCAAGGTACCCTAAACTCTCTTCCATTCTCCATCAGTCTGACATCCTATCCTACCACCTAATTGTAATTGTTTCAACACTGCATCCATATTCAAATTAAATAGCCATGGAGACATTGCACATCCCAGCCTCTCTCCACCATTAATATTAAACCATTCACTCCTCCACTCCATTTATTCTTTCACAAGCTTCGCTATCAACATTCAATACATAATTTTGATTCCATTTAGAAGCCTATCACCAACACCATCTATCACTAACACCTGCCGCAAAGCTTCCCTATTAATCCTGTCATACGCCTGTTGCAAGTCCATAAAACCTAAATACAATTATCTCTCATTTTCTCAATAATTATTTCAATGTGAAAATCTGATCTAAACATTTTCTACCATTTCTAAATGCACCTTATTCTTTGCCACTCCATCACTCGACGCACTCTTTCAACAATTATACCAGCATATATCTTCCCTACATTACTCAGTAAACTAATTCCCCTGTAGTTCCCTTTATTCCCCTTACCCTTATATAAGGGTCCTGTCACTGCTCTCCTCCAATCCTTCGGAACTATACCCTCCATGAACGCTTTGTTACAAAATTTCCATATCCAGTCAATTACAGCCTTGCCTCCATTCTTGATCTTTCACCAGTAATTCATCTATACCTGCAGATTTACCATTCTTCAACTTTCTCACTCTACCTATTACCTCCTCCCCAAAATACCTATTTCTTCTTACACCATCAAACCCACACACATTCACTATCACCTTCATTACTGATAATGTTATGTAGATTTTCGAAGTGTTCCCTCCACACACATTATTTCGTCAGTCGCTATCATATTTTTATCTTTTATTTATACAAAAGAATACAATTATGTTATTAATATATATTTCTTATTGATAAGCAAACCTTTTGGGAATTTGAAATGTTTTTTTGTTTTTTTACAGCTGCTGACCAAGCTCGTATAATGGAGGAACAAATGTCAGGAGCCGCCATGTCAATGACTCAGGATACAAAAGCTGCCTTCAAAAATGAATGGGAAGCTTTAGAAATATGTGATCACAAGTGGGCCCTTAAAGATATCGAAACAGAATTAATAAAAAGAGCAGAAGTAGAATGCTAATTTTTTTTTTTAAATTGTTAAGTTTCACCTTGGTAATCTTTATTTTATTTATTTTTTAATACATTCATGTATATAATAGGAATTTGAAGGTTTAATCTCACCATTTGAAGTTAATGAAATTGATTTGAGTATGTAATATTTTTTTCTTTATTTATTTATTTATTTTAAGTTTGGGAGGTAACTTTTTATACTTTATAGTTGTTTTTTGTATGAAACAAATTATTTTTCCTAATACTGAATTTTCTGTTTAAAAACTTAACTTTAAAAATTATAAATAATTTCTTAAATTTTTTAAACTATCATTTTGCTACTTTAAAAACAAATAATGAAGTGATAAATAACGATATTTACAATTTACAACTGGGAGCATATAGATTGTTAAGAATTTCAGTATTAATGGTAAATTATTATGTAAATGTTAATACGGAATCTAGTCGAGTCATATTTTCATTCATTAATAAAATTTATAGTTTAAAAAGAATTTGCTTATACACCTGTAACAGATACGGTCTTTAGCAGTTTCTAATTACTCAACTTCCAGTTTGTCATTTGTTATTGGGGAGCCCATTCTTGTTACCTATAAAGAAACATTAAATATAATATAAGGTGTACTACTGGATTTTAGGTGCCTGGTTTTATAAAAAGCTCAAAATATAAGTCTAATGACTAGAGAACAAGGAAGGTTACAGAGGAGGTGGAGTGAAGCAGACTTCACAACCCACGGCGACTCCCTTTGCAAGCCATAAATACATTGGCACCTAAGAGCTATGAGGAGAGGCTGAAGGGGTTAGGAATGTTTTCTATAGAAAGGCGATTTCTCAGAGGGTACATGCTACAAGTCTACAAAATATTTACATCTATTGATATACAGAGACCAATAAATTCTTTATAGCAGAACACTGACGGTTGACCAGGGGGCATAATAAGAAAATTAAGAAAGCATGCCATCTCGATATAAGAAAGCATTCATTCAATAATAGGGTGGTTAAATTTGAATGGTTTGCCTACAGGAAATTGTTGAGGCGACTCTATATGCTATCATTTTAAGAAAGGATTGGATAGGTATATGGATGGTTTGGGTATAATATAGTATATTTTGACTAAGCCAAATTGGCGGGTTTTTAGTCACAGTATTTAACTAGTTATTAAAGATTGTAATGTGGTTAGCATGTACTTTAGGTAGTTTTTTTTTATTTTAGTTGTAGAATTTGTGTATACTATGTAGTATTGAGAAGCAACTGAGGCGGCTTTGTGGACTTGCAATGAGTCAAGTTGATGGTCTGTTGGCTTGACTGGGACAGTCTCGATAGGACCATGTGGCTTCTTACTGTCTTTTTATTTCTAATGTTCTAATATCTTTGTGAACTATATAAATTTCGTCGTTCTCGCAAAATATTAATAGTATTTATCAATATAACCTATTTGAATCAGGCACCATAACAGGTTAATAAAGGTTAATTAAGTTTGTAACCTATTGAGTATAGTAATTTTATGTGTGGACCTAATTTTGGTGAAAGTTTCGTTATATTTTATACTCTTAAAATTTAGAACTCATTTATTGAATGTTTGTTTTTTTTTTTTTTTAATTTCTTAAAATATTTGGGTGTAAGAAAGAAAGGAAAAATGCAGATTGAAATTTTGAGGGAAAGTGGCTGACTGAACAATCCTTATTCATTTTGAAGATATTTTTTGAAAAATTTTCAAATTTGCTATTTAAATTTTAAACATACTTGCTGAGATTAACTGAATCAAATTCAAGTAAAACTCAAAATTTGTATTAGGTAGCAATATGCATGGATTTGTTTAAAATGAGTTAGGAAACCTAAGTACCATAAACTATCATTGATGCTATAAATTTTTATCAATTGGCCCACTATAAGTCCTAACTTTTAGAAGTCCATTACCAAATTGTATAATTTCTCATTTTTCAACTTTTATATTAAAATTTAAAGACTTGCTCATAAAATATTAATACTTTATGAATATTAAAACTTAATTTCTTTAATTAAAACCTTAGTTTTTTAGATATATGTTGGATATATAAATAAATATAACTTCCAAAGAGCAATAATATTCTAATTGAGAATTCTTAACTTACATTTTTTTTTAAATTGTAATATTACCTCGTAGTACTGTTTTTACATTTCTATATTTGACTCTACTGATAATTTTGATGAATATAGCTGGTGAATGTAGCAAGATTTTGATGTCAATTTCTTAAGACTTAAATTCTAAGGTAACCATTGATGGGCAGGGTTGTGGAGTCAGAGTGGGAGTCGGGGAGTCGGTAGTTTTGAAGAGATTGGAGTCGGATCGGCAATTTGAAAAAGGGTGGATTTGTAACGGAGTCGGAGTCCGATAATTTGAAAAGGGGGAGTTCGGAGTCGAATTTTCAAAAGAGTGAATCGGAGTCGGGCAAATTTTCAAAAGGGTGAGTCGGAGTCGAATTTTGAAGAGGTCGGAGTCGGGGTCGGTTTAATTTGAGAGGGTGAGTCGGTAAAGTCTGGTTATATTTGAATGAGTCGCGAGTCAGGTTAATTTTCATTATGTGATTTGGATCGGAGTCCGGGCGGAATTTTGAAGAGGTGGATCGGAGATCGAAAATTTTTGAACCGACTTCCACAACCCTGTTGCCTATGGGTCAGATTTTTTCAGCTTTACAGAGTGGTGCACTTTATTTTTTTTTGTAATTCCTTACTTTATTAGAGATTTAGTTTCTATTAATTATCTTGATTGTATAGACCAAAAACCTAAGCATTTTTGTTTATAAAGCCGATAACATAAACATCTTTAGCTCTCGATGAATGCTGCATCATAGTGTTCTTGTAGCCTTAACGTTATACCTGTAGCATGAATCCAATTATTAAAGTTTGCTCCAGAGAAAAATTAATATTGCAGTTAAAATATACAGAGTGGCGCACATAAAACTGCCCCATCTACGAAAAAAGGAATATCAATAATAAATCTTCCGACCTACTACGTACGTCAAGTCTAATCCAAATAGTAGTATTGTAGTAGGACAATAATAAGGACACCTTTACCAACGGTTTAATTAACAGAGCAGGAGATTAAAAGTCTGTCAAAAATGTTCTCCGTAAAGAAACAAAGCAATAGTTCTGCACGTTTAGAGCATTGTTTATTGAAAACATTTCTCAATACAGGTTGTGGGACGTTGAAATCTCATGACGTATGTTGTTTTTAAATGTCAATTTTTCTGGGATTGTTGTGTTAGAGTCTAGATTAGAAGATCCCACAGCGAAATTAGCAACTGTGGTGAGCAGGTCGGGAGACCGGGAGGCACAACCCTTGCTGATGTCCTTTCCTCTGTAAAATCGTTATGTATGTAGTCAATGAAGATCCGAACGTTATGCGAAGGGTCGCCCCACTTGGCTGGAAATAGCATAACGCGAAATAACTCGTTTTAGCTGGTTATTAAATTAAATTAACCCGTAGGTATTTAGTTAGGTAAATATTTTATTGATAATCATTTTTTCGTAGATAGGGCCGGTTTTATGTGCGCCACTCTGTATAATGCTAGTTACTTTTCTACAGATAGGAAAAGTATTTTGGGAGGTGATAAGTTTATTAGCAAGAGGAGCGTAATGTAGAGTAGAAAAAGTGAGAATGTAAATCTGCCAGTACAGATGAAATACTGGTGTGAAATAACAAGAACGGCAGGCGAGCATGCTGATTACTTGGATCTGGAAGTGTGTGTAACAAAGCGTTTATGGGAGGGTAAGTTCCGAGGGATTGGAAGGAGAGCAGTAATAGTAACCCTTACATAAGGGTAAGGAGAAAAGGAACTGTAGAAAATTATAGGGGAATAGTTTATCGAGTGTTGTAGGGAAGTATATGCTCGTATTTTGGTTGAAAGAGTGGCGTCGAGTGACTGAAGGACTGATTGGTGAAGAACAAGGTGCTAGGAGTGGTAGAGGATGTGTGGATCAAATGAGAAAATGAGGAAGAATGAATTGTATTTAGGTTTATGGATTTGCAACAGGCATTGTATGTAGGTTAATAGGGAAGCTCTATCGGCAGGAGTTAATGATATATGTTGTTTGGTGTATGCTTCTTTAATGAATCAAAATATGTATGCGATATATCGTGTTGTAAGGATAAATTGTCAAAATGAATGGTTTAGTATTAATTACGGAGTGAGGGATGTGTTTAGTCTCCTTGGTTATTCAATTTATATGAATGGGGTTATGAAAGAATTAAATGGGGGGGAGAAATGTGTTAGAATGATGGAGAATGGAGAGAGTGGAGGGTGCCCACCTATTACTATGCGGATGATTTGATTTTGTTGTGGCGAATCTTGAAGAGAGTTTGAGAGATTGGTAAAGATATTTTGCAGGGTGTGTAAAAGAGGGGTTTTGAAAGTAACGTAGATAAAAGTAAGGTTTTGGTGAGTGAGGACCAGTCCTCAGTGTGAAGTTATGTTAGATGCGTGACAATTGAACAAAGTGTCTGAGTTTAAATATTTATAGTATATGGGAGAAAAGGAACAGATGAGTGCTATGTGTAGTAGGAAATGAATAGTCTAGTGTAGGTTGCTGGTGCAATAAATCGTTGTTGTGAATGAAAGGGAGCTATTGGTTTGTTAACCTGTGTATTTATATAGTGAGACTATGGTCTGAATAAGATTAGTATAGATTTAAAGTTCAATTTGTTCAGATGGACAATCTAGGTGTGGGCAAGTGAGAAGAATGGTAAATATAGGAATGAACGTATTATTACGAGAGTTGTGTTTGGTATAGAAGAAAGGAGTGTAAACTGATATGATAATTAAATTGGAAAGTATTGTTGAGGATGGTTTTGTTGGCATGTTTGAAAGGTTGAAGTGATTAGTTCGTGTTGGGTTAAGCGGAGTAGTAGTGCTGTGTGTGTTGGGAAGCCGTCGTCACCCTTATAGCGCGTGGTGGAGAGCTCTGAGAAAATGTGAAGTTCTATATATATATTCTGTGAAGGAAGAAAAATTGGTTTTTTGCGAGAGAGCGAGAGAGTATATAGGTGTGGGGATATAGAATTTAGAGTAAGTTGGCTGTTGGTTGTTGATGTTTGTTGATGTGTGAGATGCGTTGGGCGCGCGAGCGCGGTGTTGTG
Organism: Trachelipus rathkii; assembly: GCA_015478945.1. Lineage (NCBI taxonomy): Eukaryota > Metazoa > Arthropoda > Malacostraca > Isopoda > Trachelipodidae > Trachelipus > Trachelipus rathkii. The sequence continues at coordinate 10,650 of JABUQX010009766.1, read as the reverse complement.
GGGTCCAATTGTGTATGATTGACTCCTTTAGCATGTATCTATGGGTGTTTACCAGGTGAGGCTTCCGTTCGTCCTTCTTGTCCCTGTGAAGCTGTCTTAGGTGTGATGATTTTCTAGTATTTGCCGACGAGTTCTTTACTAATTAATGTACAAGAGGGCTGTAAGGCTGTGGCTTTCTTTCTGTACTTTTGTCAGTTATATATGTCTTCTTACTGCTTTCTTTCCGATGGCATGTACCAATCTTTACCCCCAGTCTTGGCGGAGAAAAAGGTAGAAGAAGAAGGAAAAGTATTTATACCATGGATCGATTTGTTGTCTTTTCCCTTCCATTTCTGACTATATATAAAAAATATGGAAAAAACGAAACATGGAAAAAACCGAAGGAAAAATAGATTTAATCAGTTAATTTTAAAAATTTTTTTAATAAATATTAAATCTATAACAATGATTTAATAATTATATTTGTTGTAGTTAATTATAGTTAAATCAAGATTTTATGTGGTTTTTGTTATAGGTTAAAGTAAGTTTTTAGATGTAGAAGTATGGTTGGTAGTTCTATTAATAAAAGATATAATAAGTGTTAGTGGTTGGGGGTTTTGGAATTTTAGAAAAATATAATAATTGCTGCGATTAATAAATTATTAACTAATTAATATAGTATAGTATTATATATATATATATATATATATATATTATATATATATATATATATAATATGATATATATATATATAATATATATATATTTAATGGTGCGCCTTCTCTTTGCGTTCATATTCTTCACAACTTATCCTCCAGGCAAAATATTACTAACCACCATTTATCCACATATATCATATACACATATTAAAGTACAACACCCCACTTCAGATAACACCCTGTACAGGACCATTTTTGCTGCGCTATGTTCGTTATTCTGCGATGATCCCTGTGTCGGGGGAGAAGAGGAAGTTTCTGCGCGAATCGTATTCCTATGCGTGTGTCGGAGAAGCGACTAAAGGGTCTGTTGTGGTTAATGGTAGTGGTTGTGGCTGCGCCAGCGTTATCCACCATCTCTTTGCTAGGATTTGCTATTGCAGACCTCGGATATGGTCTGATGTGATCGCCGTAAATGCGACCTTCTTTTAAGTATTTCGTGCTATATTTGTATGAATCTTGATGGGTTTTTCGGTAATGGTTAAGTTCAGAGGTATATAATGTTGAGATGTATATGAATATATGTGGATGGAGTGTATTAGATATAGGGAGCATTGAATTGGATTTGCTGCGGCTCGTGACTGGAATACAAAGGATGAGAAGTGGATAAAGTGTGGAAATTAAGTGGTGTGAGTGTGAAATGTGTGTGCGTTTTTGTCTGGGGTGGAAGAGATTTAAGTTGAGCAAGAGGAAGAAGAATTGCAATTTTTTGTTTGTTATGATGTGATCCTTTTGGTACAAAAGTCTATGGTTAGATCTTTTTTTGTGTGTGGTGAGTCCTAGAATTCTTATATGTTTATATATTGAGAGTTTTTACAAAGTTCACATGGTGTGTTGTATCGTCTGTTTTGTTATGTTCCATCTGTAGGGAAACGCTTTTGAGAGATTAGTTACGATTTTTTTGTGGTGGATAAGTTAATTGAATGTGCGTGAGTGGTTGTTGATTAGAGTTTTCAGTATTGATAGTGTGGGGGACCTGAATTTTTTGCTGTTGGATTATCGTTCTGAATCCAATTTTATTGTGTTGTTTATATAGTAATTTCCGGTCTGGTTTGGGTGGTGTATATATATAGGTATGGTAATGTGGTAGAGAAGGTCTGATGATTTCTGTTGAATGAGAGGATTTGGTATGTGTTAAGGGAATACTTTCTTTTTAAATCACGAAGTAAGTTATCATATAAGTGATTATAGAGTTGGTTGTAGGTATGAGATTGGTATTTGGCGATGTGAGAATATGAGTGATTTTATGTTGGTGAAGAAGGAGGATGTTGAATACTTTTGTGTTGCGATGTTAATCAGTTGAGGTGCGGTTTAGAATTGGGATATATCGGATCATGTTTATGTTGTCTATGTAATAATTTAAGGTTGAGTATGGGGCGAGTTGGTAGAGTTGTGAGAGGAAGGTGATACGGAAGATGGATAGTCATGTAAAAGTATAGATGTGAGTGAGAAGTTTAAGTGTGTGAAGCAAGGAGATGAAATGGTATAGATGTATGTAAGAGCTCTCCTAGTTAAATCGGTTGAATGTGGAATGACAATGATAGACTGAACAAATCTGGCGGCAAATGAAGGAAGCAATGTTAGTAGTGCAAGAGAAGTTGGATGTGCTCAAGTAGGAAGTAAGAATGTTAATCATAGATAGTGGATGGGGTGATGCTAGCTTGTAAAAATTAACAAATATTAGAGGAAAGCCATTATAGGTGATGGACAAAGAAATTCAACAGGATGAAGATTTCAAAGAAAGCTTGGAATATATAAGGAGGAAAAAAGAACATAGCTGGGCAGGTGCATACGTAGAGAAAACAAGAGGTAACATTAACAGTTGGAAAGACTAAAAGAGACATACAAAGAAATAGGAAAGCTCTTCTTGGAAGGAAGTGGCGTTCTGAGAATTTTAAGAATTTGAGGAATTAATTGGGTAAATTCTGCCTTAAATATATGTAAGTAGATGGGTGCTTTTTATTGTTAACTGTTATGTGTATGATGTGATGTTGTGTAGTGTGGAGGTTTTTAGAATGGAACATTTCTAAAATCTGCAGGATATTAACATAGATGGATGAAACTATATGATTGGTATATGTTTTGTTTGTTTGATGGGGCGTGTGCCTAGAAAATAGTTATTTGTTTGGTGATAGTTTATTAGTTAAGGAGAGTGGGTGATAGTGTTGAATGGTTGGGTGAGATGACAGTTGATAGAATGGTTGTAATGTCTGCATGTTATTTGGATAAAATTATAGTGAAATGATCAAGAGCGGAGCGAGATGGATTTATTTGATTTGGAAGGTGTTAAATATTAAAGTTATGGAGGGTTATGTTTAGTATTCCTATAGGTGATTGGAGAGATGATGCGCTTAATAGACCCTTGTATAATGGTATGGGAAAAAGTGTTAACTGAGAAATTATAGGGCAATAATTTTATTTGACGTTGTATGTGTGAGTTATTATGCTATGGTATTTTTTTTTTCGAAAGAGTGTTCGTCGAGGATCTTGAGGACTTAATTGGTGAAAACAAGGGCGCTTAGAAGTTGTTATTATAGATGTGCTGTTGGTATCAAATGTCTGTGACGTATATAGATGCAGTTATTTTAGTATGTATTGTAGGTAAAATTGAGGGAGAAGTATATGAAATTTTGATTTTATTTAGGTATTATTGTGTGAGTGTTACATACAGGCGTATTGATAGGTTTAATTAGTAAGCCTTTTATTTGCAGTTGATTATGTTTGATTTTAGATGTGTTTGTGTGGATTATTCTTCTGTAATTGTTAATCATTAAATTATTTTGTGATACTGATTATGTGTAAAGGCGTTTGTGATTATTTGTAAGAATAAATCGGTTTGTCATTGTATTGTGTGTTTTTATGGATTTTAGAATAGCGGTGTTTATTTGATTACGAGGGTGTTGTGCTTATGTCTCCTTGGTTATTCAATGTGTATATGGATGGGTATGAATAGAGAATTTCCAGTGGGAGGCTAAATGGTGTTTAAATGATGGAGAATGGAGAGGAGGAGTGCCCTACCTATTGTATGCGGATGATTCGGTTTTGTGGCGAGTTCTGAAGAGAGTTTAGAGAGGATTGTTAGAGGGGTTTTGGTGGGTATGTAAAAGAGGGGTTTGAAATAAACGTAGATAAGAAGAGTAAGGTTATGGTTGTTGAGTGAGGCAGTCCTCAGTTGAAGTTATGTTATATGATGAGCAGCTGGAAAGTGTCGTGATTTAAATATTTAGGTATGTGTTGAAGAAAGGGAACGGGATGATGCAGAGTGTAGTAGTGGTAGAATCTGAATGCAGGAGGTGGCTGTTGCAATTAAATCGTTGCTGGATGTAAAGGATCTAAGTGTTGAGTGCGCTAGAGTCTTACATGAGTGTATTGTTGTTTAGCCTGTTTATGTATAGTAGTGTGACTATGTTCTGGAATAAGAAGTATAGATCTAAAGTCAATGTGTTCAGGATCATGGACAAATCGTTCAGGCCATGCGTAGGTTGAATTATAAGAATTTAATTATAGATGTGAGTGTATTATAACGATACTTAGTAGATGTTGAGTGGGTTGTTGTGCGTGGTGATTTAGAAGAGAGTAGAGAGTGGAGAAATTATATATGAAGATGGTATGGTTAGAAGTTATTGGTTGTAGTATATATAGGTGATGTTATATGGATGTGCGTTTTGATTAATCTGAGTGTATAGTGGATAGTGTCGTTGGCGAAGTCTCGACCGGCTGGTTGGGAGACCGAAGAGAAAGTTTGATTAGTTCGTATATCATATTCTGAGAGTGATAGAGATGTGAGTGATGTGTCTATATCTGAAATATAGGGTCGATGATATGAGAGACATGGGTTCTTTGGTTTTTGATGGTTCTATGGTGGTTTTCCCGATCGTCGTGGCCAGTGTGTGGTAGTTGAGACGCGTGTATTCTATTTACTTATGTTTTTTACTCTTAGTGTGTGTGAGTCTTCGTCGCTGTCCTTATTTGAATTGCTCTGAGGTTTTGGGAATGGTTTTTGGCTTTGTTTGTATATTTGTTTTTTTGATTCTTTTGTTGTTTGTTTGTTCTGTGACGATCTTCTCACTATATAATGGTTTACCAGATGGTAGTTGGGCTGTAAGCTGGGTGCTTCTTTTCGACGTTTGTTCATTGTCTTTCCGACTGCTTTGCGTTTTCCGATCTGTGTTATCAGACACCTTACCCCCAATCTTGTGGGCAAAGAGGGAAGGTTGGAAGAAAGAGAAAAGAGATTTTTGGTTATTGTTTAATAATATTAATATATATTATATATATATATATATATATTATTATATTTTATTTATTTAGTATGTGATATTTATTTATAATTTTTTGATAAAATGTTTTGTACAGGGTATTATTATATATATTATATAGTATAGTATAGTAGTATATATATATATATTATGTTGATTTTTATTAGTTGAGTATATTGTTAATGACAATAGTTTGTTAGTGTATTATAATTATTTAGTATTTTGTTGTTGAGTATTTATATTTGCACTCCTGTTAAAAGCACTTATAATATATTAATATAATTGAGATATAAATGTCTAAAATTGAGTGAAAGGTGGAGTAGTAAGTAAAATAAATTTTTACTACGTGTTCTACGATGTATTTAAATATATCAAATTGCTTATAAAAGCATAGGATTATTGCATGTTTTCTGTAGAATTGAGAGAGCTTAATATTTTCAAGAGTTCTTCTCTCTCTTTTTTTCAATCATTTGTTTAACTGCCTTGAAAAAGACGGCTCGCGTATTGAGATTTATCATATTTATTATTTGGTAAGGTAGGTGTTTTTTATATACTTATCCTTTGATGAAGATAATAATGGAGTCAAAGACAAAAACGTTTTTGAATCTCTTCAATCTGGAAGCTGCTTCTTTAACTGGGTTGTTAACTGTCTGGTGGTTTCAACTGGATAGGCTCTCTCTTTAAACTTTCAAGCTTGTTATAAAGGACTTTCACTTTTGGATTCTTTGAATTTATTCTTTAAACTAAGGCTGCTAAATACAACTTCCTCTTCAGATAAAGAAGGTATTTCTCCCTTTAAGTAGTCTCTCAGTTTTTTCAAAGCAGAATAAAAGGGTAATTTATCAATGGCTCTGGGGAGTTGAGAACACCTTGCCGACGATGATGGCATAACCCAAATATACTGAAATTAAAAGTAAAATATTTCACAAAAGGAAATATCTTGGCAACTTCATAATTTACAAAACTATTAATTATTGAAAAAAAAAACATGCCATTCCTTAACAAGCAATAAACCTGTAAAGTAAAAATCTATAACTTAAGGTGATGAATAATAATAATATAAAAAGAAGCACAACATTCTCTTCAGCAACAAAGAGAGTAAAATCTACTCCCTAAACCTTCAGATTCTGTGGCACCTCTCATCTAAATGTAACAAAGTACCTCTTTGAGTTCCAGCTTATCAAGCGTATAGCAGTACCAATTCACTTAATAAAACACAACTATTTTACTCCCATTATTTACCCAAACCAGACTTCTAATTTCTGTAACAGCTGTATCCTACCAAGTTTCACCTAAATTTAACTTTAGTACTCAATCTACTTCGTGATCTTGATAGCTAACTACACTTCCCCAAAAACCAGTTCCGCGTCAGAATTTCTATAATAATATATCTAATAATAAATTATTATATAATTATTATTTATTATCATTATCTGTTACAATTGGTGTTCTTACCGTGCTTGTTCCTTCAACTGTTTCAGGTTGCTTTCCAAAATTGAAGTCTTTCAGTTCTTTGAGGAGATTTGCGTATATATCTCCATTTAATAATATATTAATATTTGCCATTTAAAATACTAATATTTATTCCATTGTGTTAAATTATTTGTAATTGTGGAGTTGAAGTGTATTTATATTTTCTATATAGTATAGGTGAATAGTATAGATATAATAAATTAATAAAATTATGCTCATGATTTCTCTCTTGCTTTTCAGTTGCTTAAAATAAAGAGAAAAATGGAATAGTCTATTAGGAAAAAAATGATGATAGTTATAAGAAGATAATGATATGTGAGAATCAGTGTCAGAATCATAGTATGGAAGCTAAATATTTTAGATATCATTGTTATATATTTTTTATTATTTTTGTTAAAGTATATTTAGAGTGATGTTAATGTCTTCTAATTAGTTTATATGTTGCTAGATATCTGAGATATAGATTTTAGTCTTTCGAATGAGTGCCTATAAGTTAAGCGAGTGCTCCTAATAAGATATAAAGAAAAATATACAATATAATATGAAGAAAAAATTAATATATTAGTATTTAAGTCAATCAAATATTAATTAAAAATCGATTTACTTCTTTGTCAAATAACTAACTTATATTTTAGTGTATCTATACAATTGAATGCCGTTTATCATTTGTATTTAGCAAACCTAACTTTTTTTTTATTTTTCATTTATATTAGGGTAGGTCTTTGATGATAATACTAAAATTCATATATTAAGAATCATAAGTGGAAGCCTAGACTAGAAATTAGCTAAATCATGCAAAAAATACATTATAAGGGGAAAACCTAAAAGAGCACTGAAAATAATCCCCAATTTTAATCTTTTCACTCGAAATATTAAAATATGTATATTTTTAAATTCTTATTTATACATTCCTAAGAACCGAATCTGCATAGTTTATTTCCTTCCCTCATACATAAAGGGTCGTATAAAATTGGAGAAAGATATTCTGAGGGAATTTGGTGCCTCAAAGAAAACATTTCCTTCATTATTTACATTAAAACTTTTATTTTTAAATGCTCATTTTTCTCTTTCAAAAAAGTAAGATCAGTTGCATTACTCACATTTACTTAATCATTGTCAATGCATTTAAACCTTCAAAAATTAGTTCTAACTTAGTTAGAATCTAATACTTTCATTCCAACTCCCATCATTCCCAAAAAGATAACCAAACTTCCAACTCCGACTCCCAAGCTGTAACTAAGACACCAACTCTGTAGCCTTGCTATTCATGCATCCTTAAACCAGGAACGAGATTTTTCTTTTGAAAAAATAAATCTTTGATGATGACTTGAAATCCCCTTTAGACTCTGGATGTCTAACAATAATCTTAAGTAACCAATTCTTACCGTCTTCGATTTCCTTCTTAGTGAGGTCTGCTGATCCTCTAGTTGTTCGGGCAACAATATTTGTAAAACCGATGCCAAAATCGATCATCCGAAAATCGTCATAAGCATTGTATGGTTCTGGTATCAAGCCAGACATAAACAGACACTTCCCTTATAAAATATTATATATATACAATTATAAGGCAAAATAAAAAAATTAAAATGAATATAAATATTTCGTCTTTAGATAAAATCATTTTTACTGTTAATTAAAATTTTATCTGAAGGTAAAATATCCTAATTAACTTACAAAAATGGTTTCCTGGACCTGCATAATGATGACCTTTGTGAGCTGCAAATAGTCCAGGGTTTATTCCAATCTGTTAAGAGAAAATTATGAGAATATGAAATAAAAAAATACAAACTGAGTAATAAATTCAAGATGATTTTAAAATGTTAGAATCATAAAATTATTTTAGCACTTTCATAAATAGTTGGGTTCTATATTGGTTTTATATTGGGAAAAAGTTATTGTATTATTCTCAAAACGTACCTGGAATCATTACACCTCTTTGAATTATGCTTTGAATATTTATTCTCATAAAAGAAAAATATAATATGAAAATTAAACTAAAAATGTACTGAAATTTTTAATAAACCTCCAAGGTTTACAAGTGTTAACTATCATTAAAACTTACAATTATTATATCCAAACTATTACTAATATAAACTTACAATTAATATATCCAAATTGTGATTGATATGATCAGGAAGAAACTTTTTAAGAACTTCTTCTTCAGGTTCACCATCAAAACGATTCGGTCGCTTACGAGGCGATGCAGAATTCCTTTTCTTCTTGATTGGTTTTCTTTCAACTAATTCTGATCTAGGAAAATATTTTTGTCTCAATACAAAGGTAAATTATAAATTGGTAAAAATAATAGGATCTTATCAATAATCCATGATAATTTTAAGTTCATATACAATAACTGCAAAAAAAAAATCTTCATGAGTTCCAATAAAATATTCCCTATAATTTTTAAATGGACTGCGCGGGACCAACAGTCTATGAGCTGAAAATATTTTTAGTTTTGAAATAATCAGTATTCACACACTACACGTAGTCTAAAATTTCATCCGCACACCCCAATTAAGTTATTTTTCCTTTCAATCAAGATTCGTTACACGCTTAATTAACTAAACTTGAAACTACTGAGGAAGAATCATACACTAAATTCTTAATAACCAAGCAGCCACAAACTATGGGAAATAGCATGATAAATCTACGACATACACAGAGTTCCTAGGCATAATTTTAACACGAGACTATAAAAAAGGAGCAAACACTGACACTTTTAATACTTTTTCGATATTCATTTTAGGAAATAATTTATATTGTAAAGTTTCACTCTTTCAATTCCTATTCATAATTTAAAATTCCACTCAAAATTTGTTAGAATTTCAAGGTAACACACCAAGGTAGTTTCCAATTATTATTATTATTATTATTATTATTATTATTATTATTATTATTATTATTATTTTATTATTATTATTATTATTATTATATTATTCTTCATCTACCTTTTCCCCAAGATTGGATAAAGGTGCTTTTTGTTACGCCATCTAGAAAGAAAAGCGAGTAGGAGAATATGACAAAAGTCGAAAAGAAAGCCCAGCTTACCGCCCCCTCTGTACTACCATTAATTTAGTAAGAACTCGTCGCAATCAGAGAAATCCACCCTAGAGCTTCACTGGACCGCGACGGATCCCTCACTATCGTTTAAATCCGTCAAGGTAGGTTCATCCCTGGCCCAGTGGGGCTACAACCATACCCTCTCCACAAAACCCCGTCATTCACTCTTCATATATTGCTCACCTTTTTCTTTCTCATCTCTTCCGAAACTCTGATGATTTCTCTCAAACATAATCATTCATTATAGGATTCAATCCTTTACCTTTTCTTCGTCTCCAGCCGGTCGTATTCCCTAGCACATATCTATCCTACTATATCATCCGCTAAACCAATGCGCGACTGATCAATCACATTCCTTTCCATATGAACCAAACCATATGTCTCGACATGTAGTTATTCATTTTTTCCTCTCATGTTACTCCGTCTCCAGACCATCTCTAAAATTTTCATAAATATCTTTCTTGATCATTTTATACAGATTCTCTCACATCTCGAAATATCGTCCGCCTAAGGATTTCCTCATCCTGAACACATGTTATCACTTAGATCTTATGACCTCTTTTTCAACCAAATTCAACTACTTATACCTGGAATTCACATTGTAAACAACAACCCTCAGTTAAGACTCAGCGCCACTCAAGACTTAGTCCCTTTACATTTCACCAACGCATCCTGCTCTTAGTCTACCTTTTCTAATCGGACCTCGACAACTTCCCTACTACACTCTACTTCATCCGTTCCTTTTTCTCTATCTCATAACATTTACCCCAAATATTTAAACTCAAGCTACTGTTCCAATCTGTCTTCACCATCTAATCATAAAACTCACACTGAGGCTATCCTCACTCACAACCAACCTTACTCTAATACGTTTACTTTCACCCTCCTTTACATACCCTGCCAAATCCTTACCAATCCTCTCTCAAACTCTCGCAGATTCACCACACAGAAACCAAATATCCGCATGATAATAATAGGCACCTCCACCATCTCCATTTACTTCATCATTCCTAACACAATTTCCTGCACACCCCCACTTCTAATTCTTTCATAAACCCCATCCAATACAAATTTGAATAACCAAGGAGACATTAACAGCGAACTCCGTATAGTCTGCACTTCCGTCGTATTTGTAAATTACTAAAACCCTAAAGTCATACACC
>JABUQX010009765.1:27500-30000 GCA_015478945.1 Trachelipus rathkii | reverse complement strand
AACCTTTCTCCTTCCTCCAACATAAATTATACAACCTGTACAGCCTCCACCCCTCTGCTTCCCATCTGTAACATTTCCATACTCACACCATCTAGGACCCGTGGACTTTCCTTTTTTTCCTTTAGATAACGCCGCAATAATTCTTCCATTTGTATTTCCATATGTCCTTCCCGTCCCTCTTCAACCCCCCATCCCACCTCTTGGCAAATCTCTATCTCTCACCCCACATTCACTATATCCTCACATCCCTTGCTAAAATATCCCGCCCAAGCTCTGTGCCCTCGAACCCTATCTCTCCCATCTGCCTCTGTATGTTCCCCACCAATCCCCTCCCCTAACCCTTTCTCCTAACCCTCCCTTCTTCTTTCTTATTTTTATTTACTCTTTCAGAATATCTTGCTCCCTGTTTCAAAATTTTCTGTCACTTTTCTACACCATTCTATTTGCTTTTCTCTTCGCCCTCTCCACCGCCCCCTTTGCTTCCACTCTAACCCCCTCTATATTCCTCCCAGCTTTCCCTTCTCCTATCCCCCAACCATTTCACATAGACCTCTTTTTTCTTTTTCACCAACTCTTTCACCTCCTCACTCCACCATTCACTTCCTTTCCTTCTACTTGCTCCCACCTTTTTAACTCCGCATATCCTTCTGGCCTCTTCACAAATTGTCTCTTTAAATCTCTTCCACTCCTCCTCCACATCCCTAATTTCCGTCTCTCTCACGTCCCTCCATCTATCCTCCATACCCCTCCTAAACTCGTTCTTACACAATGTCTCATCTAAATTTTCCACCTTTATGACTTCTATTTTCCTCTTTTTTTCTCTTTCTCTAACCGTTACCTCTCCCCCTACCCTTAACCTAGCAACCACCAAATAGTGATCAGATAACCCCCTACCTGCCCCTCTGAATACATTTACATCTAGTAATCTGCCTCTATCCTTACTATTTATACACACATAATCCAGTAACGCCCTCCCCCTCGTTATCTCACTCTTCCATGTATACTTATGATTTTCTTGAACCACGTATTTCCAACTATCAATCTTCTATCAACACATAACTCTAACATCTCCATTAACATTCCTTTCCCCTACCCCAAAAGGACCTATAATTCTACCCATCTTCTCTCTTCCCACTCCTGCATTCAAATCCCCTAATAAACAAATTTTATCATTAACCCCGAAACTTTCCCAACATTCATTCAATTCACTCCAAAATCTTTCTCTCTCCTCCTCCCTTGCTCCATTTACTGGTGCATACGCGCATATAAAAACCCACAATTCCCCCCCAAATTTCACTTTAACCCACATTATTCTTGAATCACCTATTTGCACACTTTTACCTTATCCCACACCTCTTTCCTCATAACTATTCCTACCCCTTCCCTCGCCCTCACTCTCTCGTTCACCCCCGAAATCATACCCTTAAATTTTCCAAAGACCATCTCCTTCTATCCTTTCAGCTTTGTTTCTGTCAACCCTAGCACATCCAATCTTTTTTCTTCGAACATTAACCCCACTTCTTCCCTTTTCAGATCCTCATTTATCCCTCTCACATTCATACAACCCACTCTAATCTAATCTCTTTTGCCCATCCTATCTCTTTACTCTCTCTTACTCTCCTTAGTCCTGACCCTCTTATTCACCACTCCACTTTTTTCTATTCCCACACTCGATTAGGCTGCACGTTTACCGGGATCCCACAACCTGAGGCACTTCCCAATACCTCAAGCTCCAAACCCCGCTCAAACAAATTCACACTATAACTATAAAACTTAAATTAAAACTCTTCTCAGAGTTCAATATTGAATATCGATTTAAAGGTCCCTGAATAATTTTCCTTCTGTGATTATAAACTTGATGCAATCTATTCCTATATTAGAATCAACAGGAACCTTGATGTATTCCCCTTCTGTTTTGGAGATACTCTTGTTAGAGTTCCTTGGCTTAAATTTCTTACACTTTATACTTTCTTGTTTAATATATATTCCTTGATGAAATACCCTATAACTGTCTTTAAGACACTCTTATCATTCGCAGAGTTCCCTGTTTATTCTACTACTGCTGTATTCTATCCTGGTATTTTTGCAACCCTTGTAGTTAAAATTTAATTAGAACTACTACATTTACTAAGTTACACCTGAAACTCTAGAGATCCTTGAATGGATTACTTTAAGTGAAACAAAGCAAGAAATCTCAGCAAATTCAAGAGTCCAAAAAGCACATAAGCTGGTAATTATGCCACTTCACAATTTATTTACTTATCAATCAAATCATTTATTTTATCTTCAAATAAAAATTTTTAAAATCATAAAATAATTAATTTTCACATTATGTGAAAAAATTTCAATTCATTAAAAGCCTGGATCTTTTGAAGAGAGCTTGTTTTTCTAAAATTCTATTTTTCCTTCACTTTCGCAATTTTTCCCAGCTGTTTTCTTTCTAAATCTTCTATTTTAAACACGTCTTTATCCAACGGTATATGGCTATATATATATATAT
>JABUQX010009765.1:20000-22500 GCA_015478945.1 Trachelipus rathkii | reverse complement strand
CTCTTCTCTCTTCTCCGCTTCTCTCTCTTCTCTCTCTTCTCTTCTCTCTCTTCTCCTCTTCTCTCTCTTCTCCTCTTCTCTCTCTTCTCCTCTTCTCTCTCTTCTCCTCCTCTCTCTTCTCCTCCTCTCTCTTCTCCTCCTCTCTCTTCTCCTCCTCTCTCTTCTCCTCCTCTCTTCTCTTCCTCCTCTCTTCTCTCTTCTCCTCCTCTCTCTCTTCTCCTCTCTCCTCTCTCTCTCTCTTCTCCTCCTCTCTCTTCTCCTCTCTCTCTTCTCCTCCTCTCTCTCTTCTCCTCCTCTCTCTTCTCCTCCTCTCTCTCTCTTCTCTCTCTTCTCTCTCTCTCGCTCTCTTCTCCTCTCTCTCTCTCTCTCTCTCTTCTCCTCTCTCTCTCTCCTCCTCCTCTCTCTCTCTCCTAAATACGTCAGTCATTTTAGTTTTTTTTATTCTTTATTTTTGTCTTCATCCTGTGATTTTTATAAAAATCGACGTTGAAGTTCTGCCCTACTTTTGGTATTAAAGAATTAAAAGTTCACAAACTAATTTTACGTGCGATAGAATAATTTTTTTTTTAATATAAACCATCTAGGTTAGGTTAACTTTTACCGCAAGGTATATCAATCTACTTTAGGTTTTGGCCTACGGCATCGACTATCCATATAGGTTAGGTCTCGGTTAAGGATCCTATTAGTTCAGGTTATGGTAAATCTTTGTATACATAAATCAGTCGTATCATACCAAACTAGGAGTGACCTAAACCTATCGAGACCTAACATAGATGGATCTACGTTATCGTAGTTGACATAACCTAGATGGTTTGACTTTTTTAACATATATATATATATATATATATATATATATATATATATATATATATATATATATTATATATATATATATATATATATATATATAATACATTATATATATATATACTTGAGTTTCCTATTTTTATTGATATATATATATTAATATATATATATATTATATATATATATATATATATATTTATATATATATATATATATATATATATATGTATTATATATAATGGTCAGCATCCCGAAAAGTTTCAGGCATGTAACTAGAAAAACTATAACAGCTACATCGAAAATAAATATCATTTTATTAATCAGGAAACATTTTTTAAAAAAAAGAAATTACAAAAAAATAAAAAAAATAACGCTTTGTTAAAAAAAAATTAAAATTGTTGAAAAATTTGAAAAAAATTAGTTTTTTGACAATTCGCGATGTGCCCGCTACACCCCTACGCTGATGACGGAAAGTTGCCAAATGTTGAATTTTTTTTTTTTTTTAAACGGACAAATACCCACGGGTAAACAAGAACGGTAGATAGAGTCGGGGTTTCTCGGCCTACCGGGGGACGACGGGGGGGACTTCGTCCCCCCCTGTCCCTCCGTCGGCTCGAACCCCTAAGAAGGATATAAAAAGAAAAAAATATTTTCTGCAATTATATTATAAAGCGACATTTGGCAACTTTTCTCTCGAGACTGCAGCGCTTTCAAGGTCTTTCAAGTCAATCAGAGCCTGCCCTTTTTACTAATATTAATATGGAGTTATTAATAAATATTAGAATAAATTATTTTTTTTTTTAATTTCTGCAGTAAAAATGTCTCCTGATTAATAAAATGATATTTATTTTCGTGTATATGTTATAGTTTTCTAGTTACATGCCTGAACTTTTCGGGATGCTGGCCTAATATATATATATATATATATTATTTTATATATATATATATATATATATATATATATATATATATATATATATATATATATATATATATATATATATATATATATATATACTTGAGTTTCATGGTTCAGTGAAGGGTAATAGTCCATTTTAAGGTAATCTTATCAAATATCGATTATTTTTTTCGATAATCGCAAGTTATCGGACATCGTTGTTACCCATATATATAACTATAGTTTGATTGACCACGTAAGTGACTGACTGGCTTTGGTTAAATTTAGAAATTATTTTTAAATGAAATATATTTGTAATTACGTATATATTAACTTAAAATGTGTTTAAAATAAAATTTAAGATTAGTTCTAAAATTTGAATTGTGCTTCATTTGCATGAATTTTACTTAGAAATTTTTTAATAATTACGCATATATTTTTTTAAACTAATCTAATACCATAGGGTAAAATAATTACACATATATTTTTTTAACTAATCTAATACCATAGGGTAAATGCACTGCAGGCTGGCGTACATCCATGGCATGGCCGCTCGGGCTCGTGCGTTTCTTTGGTATGGAGCTCGTAATGTGCGCGAGCGGTTCCGTAAGGTTTTTATGGCAACGCACGCGCGCATCAGAAGAGCGCTTCAGTGAGCGGTCTGCCATGCATTTACCCTATGGTATTTGATTAGGTAATATATATATATATATATATATATATATATATATATATATATATATATATATATATTATATAATATATATATATAATATATATATATATATATATATA
>JABUQX010009765.1:7500-15000 GCA_015478945.1 Trachelipus rathkii | reverse complement strand
ATATATATATATATAGTATATACTAGTATATATCTTTACTCATATAATATATATGTATATTATATAGAATATATATATATATAAATAGTATCTATAATATAATATATTATATATTATATATATATATGTGATATATATATAATAAAAAAGATACTATATATATATATATATATATATATATATATATATAATTTTTTTTTGAACTGTTATACTCATGAGCTTTTAAATTTTTCAGAAACCATGCAAATATTTGTGAAGACACTAACTGGTAAAACTATTACCCTCGAAGTTGAAGCCTCTGACACAATTGAAAACGTGAAGGCTAAAATTCAAGATAAGGAAGGGATTCCCCCTGACCAGCAAAGATTGATTTTTGCCGGAAAGCAGTTGGAGGACGGTCGAACCCTTGGTGACTACAACATTCAGAAAGAATCTACCCTACATTTGGTTCTCAGGTTGAGGGGAGGTATGCAGATTTTCGTAAAGACCTTGACGGGAAAGACCATCACCCTCGAGGTAGAAGCCTCAGACTCCATCGAAAACGTTAAAGCTAAAATCCAGGACAAAGAAGGCATTCCCCCAGACCAACAGAGATTGATTTTCGCCGGTAAACAATTGGAAGATGGTCGTACCCTTAGTGACTACAACATCCAGAAAGAATCTACCCTTCACTTGGTACTTAGGTTAAGAGGAGGTATGCAGATCTTTGTGAAGACACTTACAGGAAAAACCATCACCCTTGAAGTTGAAGCTTCAGACACCATTGAAAATGTAAAAGCTAAGATCCAGGACAAAGAAGGCATTCCCCCAGACCAACAGAGATTGATTTTCGCCGGTAAACAGTTGGAGGACGGTCGAACCCTTGGTGACTACAACATTCAGAAAGAATCCACCCTTCATTTGGTTCTCAGGTTGAGAGGAGGTATGCAGATTTTCGTGAAGACCTTGACAGGAAAGACCATCACCCTAGAAGTAGAAGCCTCGGACTCCATTGAAAACGTTAAAGCAAAAATTCAAGACAAAGAAGGCATTCCCCCAGACCAGCAGAGGTTGATTTTCGCCGGTAAGCAATTAGAAGATGGCCGTACCCTTAGTGACTACAACATCCAGAAAGAATCTACTCTTCACTTGGTACTTAGGTTGAGAGGAGGTATGCAGATTTTTGTTAAGACACTTACAGGAAAAACCATCACCCTTGAAGTTGAAGCTTCAGACACCATTGAAAATGTAAAAGCTAAAATCCAGGACAAAGAAGGCATTCCTCCAGACCAACAGAGATTGATTTTCGCCGGCAAACAGTTGGAGGACGGTCGAACCCTTGGTGACTACAACATTCAGAAAGAATCTACTCTTCATTTGGTTCTCAGATTGAGAGGAGGTATGCAGATTTTCGTAAAGACTTTGACAGGAAAGACCATCACCCTCGAGGTAGAAGCCTCAGACTCCATCGAAAACGTTAAAGCTAAAATCCAGGACAAAGAAGGCATTCCTCCAGACCAACAGAGATTGATTTTCGCCGGTAAACAGTTGGAAGATGGTCGTACCCTCAGTGACTACAATATCCAGAAAGAATCTACTCTTCACTTGGTTCTCAGGTTGAGAGGTGGTATGCAGATTTTCGTGAAGACCTTGACAGGAAAGACCATCACCCTCCTTGAAGTAGAAGCTTCAGATACCATTGAAAACGTTAAAGCTAAAATCCAGGACAAAGAAGGCATTCCTCCAGACCAACAGAGATTGATTTTCGCCGGTAAACAGTTGGAGGACGGTCGAACCCTTGGCGACTACAATATTCAGAAAGAATCTACCCTTCATTTGGTTCTCAGGTTGAGAGGAGGTATGCAGATTTTCGTAAAGACCTTGACAGGAAAGACCATCACCCTCGAGGTAGAAGCCTCAGACTCCATCGAAAACGTTAAAGCTAAAATCCAAGACAAAGAAGGCATTCCTCCAGACCAACAGAGATTGATTTTCGCCGGTAAGCAGTTAGAAGATGGTCGTACCCTTAGTGACTACAACATCCAGAAAGAATCTACTCTTCACTTGGTACTTAGGTTGAGAGGAGGTATGCAGATTTTTGTGAAGACACTTACAGGAAAAACCATCACCCTTGAAGTTGAAGCTTCAGACACCATTGAAAATGTAAAAGCTAAAATCCAGGACAAAGAAGGCATTCCTCCAGACCAACAGAGATTGATTTTCGCCGGCAAACAGTTGGAGGACGGTCGAACCCTTGGTGACTACAACATTCAGAAAGAATCTACTCTTCATTTGGTTCTCAGATTGAGAGGAGGTATGCAGATTTTCGTAAAGACTTTGACAGGAAAGACCATCACCCTCGAAGTAGAAGCCTCAGACTCCATCGAAAACGTTAAAGCTAAAATCCAGGACAAAGAAGGCATTCCTCCAGACCAACAGAGATTGATTTTCGCCGGTAAACAGTTGGAAGATGGTCGTACCCTCAGTGACTACAATATCCAGAAAGAATCTACTCTTCACTTGGTTCTCAGGTTGAGAGGAGGTATGCAGATTTTCGTGAAGACCTTGACCGGAAAGACCATCACCCTTGAAGTAGAAGCTTCAGATACCATTGAAAACGTTAAAGCTAAAATCCAGGACAAAGAAGGCATTCCTCCAGACCAACAGAGATTGATTTTCGCCGGTAAACAGTTGGAGGACGGTCGAACCCTTGGCGACTACAATATTCAGAAAGAATCTACCCTTCATTTGGTTCTCAGGTTGAGAGGAGGTATGCAGATTTTCGTTAAGACCTTGACAGGAAAGACCATCACCCTCGAGGTAGAAGCCTCAGACTCCATCGAAAACGTTAAAGCTAAAATCCAGGACAAAGAAGGCATTCCTCCAGACCAACAGAGATTGATTTTCGCCGGTAAGCAGTTAGAAGATGGTCGTACCCTTAGTGACTACAACATCCAGAAAGAATCTACTCTTCACTTGGTACTCAGGTTGAGAGGAGGTATGCAGATCTTTGTGAAGACACTTACAGGAAAAACCATCACCCTTGAAGTTGAAGCTTCAGACACCATTGAAAATGTAAAAGCTAAGATCCAGGACAAAGAAGGCATTCCCCCAGACCAACAGAGATTGATTTTCGCCGGCAAGCAGTTGGAGGACGGTCGAACCCTTGGTGACTACAATATTCAGAAAGAATCTACCCTTCATTTGGTTCTCAGGTTGAGAGGAGGTATGCAGATTTTCGTAAAGACCTTGACAGGAAAGACAATCACCCTCGAGGTAGAAGCCTCAGACTCCATCGAAAACGTTAAAGCTAAAATCCAGGACAAAGAAGGCATTCCCCCAGACCAACAGAGATTGATTTTCGCCGGTAAACAGTTGGAAGATGGTCGTACCCTCAGTGACTACAATATCCAGAAAGAATCTACTCTTCACTTGGTACTTAGGTTGAGAGGAGGTATGCAGATTTTCGTTAAGACCTTGACCGGAAAGACCATCACCCTTGAAGTAGAAGCTTCAGATACCATTGAAAACGTTAAAGCTAAAATCCAGGACAAAGAAGGCATTCCCCCAGACCAACAGAGATTGATTTTCGCTGGTAAACAGTTGGAGGACGGTCGAACCCTTGGTGACTACAACATTCAGAAAGAATCTACCCTTCATTTGGTTCTCAGGTTGAGAGGTGATGGTCTTTCCTGTCAAGGTCTTCACGAAAATCTGCATGCCACCTCTCAACCTGAGAACCAAATGAAGGGTAGATTCTTTCTGAATGTTGTAGTCACCAAGGGTTCGACCGTCCTCCAACTGTTTACCAGCGAAAATCAATCTCTGTTGGTCTGGGGGAATGCCTTCTTTGTCCTGGATTTTAGCTTTAACGTTTTCAATGGTATCTGAAGCTTCTACTTCAAGGGTGATGGTCTTTCCGGTCAAGGTCTTCACGAAAATCTGCATACCTCCTCTCAACCTGAGAACCAAGTGAAGAGTAGATTCTTTCTGGATATTGTAGTCACTGAGGGTACGACCATCTTCCAACTGTTTACCGGCGAAAATCAATCTCTGTTGGTCTGGAGGAATGCCTTCTTTGTCCTGGATTTTAGCTTTAACGTTTTCGATGGAGTCTGAGGCTTCTACCTCGAGGGTGATTGTCTTTCCTGTCAAGGTCTTTACGAAAATCTGCATACCTCCTCTCAACCTGAGAACCAAATGAAGGGTAGATTCTTTCTGAATATTGTAGTCACCAAGGGTTCGACCGTCCTCCAACTGCTTGCCGGCGAAAATCAATCTCTGTTGGTCTGGGGGAATGCCTTCTTTGTCCTGGATCTTAGCTTTTACATTTTCAATGGTGTCTGAAGCTTCAACTTCAAGGGTGATGGTTTTTCCTGTAAGTGTCTTCACAAAGATCTGCATACCTCCTCTCAACCTAAGTACCAAGTGAAGAGTAGATTCTTTCTGGATGTTGTAGTCACTAAGGGTACGACCATCTTCTAACTGCTTACCGGCGAAAATCAATCTCTGTTGGTCTGGAGGAATGCCTTCTTTGTCCTGGATTTTAGCTTTAACGTTTTCGATGGAGTCTGAGGCTTCTACCTCGAGGGTGATGGTCTTTCCTGTCAAGGTCTTAACGAAAATCTGCATACCTCCTCTCAACCTGAGAACCAAATGAAGGGTAGATTCTTTCTGAATATTGTAGTCGCCAAGGGTTCGACCGTCCTCCAACTGTTTACCGGCGAAAATCAATCTCTGTTGGTCTGGAGGAATGCCTTCTTTGTCCTGGATTTTAGCTTTAACGTTTTCAATGGTATCTGAAGCTTCTACTTCAAGGGTGATGGTCTTTCCGGTCAAGGTCTTAACGAAAATCTGCATACCTCCTCTCAACCTGAGAACCAAGTGAAGAGTAGATTCTTTCTGAATATTGTAGTCACTGAGGGTACGACCATCTTCCAACTGTTTACCGGCGAAAATCAATCTCTGTTGGTCTGGAGGAATGCCTTCTTTGTCCTGGATTTTAGCTTTAACGTTTTCGATGGAGTCTGAGGCTTCTACTTCGAGGGTGATGGTCTTTCCTGTCAAGGTCTTTACGAAAATCTGCATACCTCCTCTTAACCTGAGAACCAAATGAAGAGTAGATTCTTTCTGAATGTTGTAGTCACCAAGGGTTCGACCGTCCTCCAACTGCTTGCCGGCGAAAATCAATCTCTGTTGGTCTGGGGGAATGCCTTCTTTGTCCTGGATTTTAGCTTTTACATTTTCAATGGTGTCTGAAGCTTCAACTTCAAGGGTGATGGTTTTTCCTGTAAGTGTCTTCACAAAGATCTGCATACCTCCTCTCAACCTGAGTACCAAGTGAAGAGTAGATTCTTTCTGGATGTTGTAGTCACTAAGGGTACGACCATCTTCTAACTGCTTACCGGCGAAAATCAATCTCTGTTGGTCTGGAGGAATGCCTTCTTTGTCCTGGATTTTAGCTTTAACGTTTTCGATGGAGTCTGAGGCTTCTACCTCGAGGGTGATGGTCTTTCCTGTCAAGGTCTTAACGAAAATCTGCATACCTCCTCTCAACCTGAGAACCAAATGAAGGGTAGATTCTTTCTGAATATTGTAGTCGCCAAGGGTTCGACCGTCCTCCAACTGTTTACCGGCGAAAATCAATCTCTGTTGGTCTGGAGGAATGCCTTCTTTGTCCTGGATTTTAGCTTTAACGTTTTCAATGGTATCTGAAGCTTCTACTTCAAGGGTGATGGTCTTTCCGGTCAAGGTCTTAACGAAAATCTGCATACCTCCTCTCAACCTAAGTACCAAGTGAAGAGTAGATTCTTTCTGGATGTTGTAATCACTGAGGGTACGACCATCCTCCAACTGTTTGCCAGCGAAAATCAATCTCTGTTGATCTGGGGGAATGCCTTCTTTGTCCTGGATTTTAGCTTTAACGTTTTCGATGGAGTCTGAGGCTTCTACTTCGAGGGTGATGGTCTTTCCTGTCAAAGTCTTTACGAAAATCTGCATACCTCCTCTCAACCTGAGAACCAAATGAAGAGTAGATTCTTTCTGAATGTTGTAGTCGCCAAGGGTTCGACCGTCCTCCAACTGTTTGCCGGCGAAAATCAATCTCTGTTGGTCTGGAGGAATGCCTTCTTTGTCCTGGATTTTAGCTTTTACATTTTCAATGGTGTCTGAAGCTTCAACTTCAAGGGTGATGGTTTTTCCTGTAAGTGTCTTCACAAAAATCTGCATACCTCCTCTCAACCTAAGTACCAAGTGAAGAGTAGATTCTTTCTGGATGTTGTAGTCACTAAGGGTACGGCCATCTTCTAATTGCTTACCGGCGAAAATCAACCTCTGCTGGTCTGGGGGAATGCCTTCTTTGTCTTGAATTTTTGCTTTAACGTTTTCAATGGAGTCCGAGGCTTCTACTTCTAGGGTGATGGTCTTTCCTGTCAAGGTCTTCACGAAAATCTGCATACCTCCTCTCAACCTGAGAACCAAATGAAGGGTAGATTCTTTCTGAATGTTGTAGTCACCAAGGGTTCGACCGTCCTCCAACTGTTTGCCGGCGAAAATCAATCTCTGTTGGTCTGGAGGAATGCCTTCTTTCTTTGTCCTGGATCTTAGCTTTTACATTTTCAATGGTGTCTGAAGCTTCTACTTCAAGGGTGATGGTTTTTCCTGTAAGTGTCTTCACAAAAATCTGCATACCTCCTCTCAACCTAAGTACCAAGTGAAGAGTAGATTCTTTCTGAATATTGTAGTCACTGAGGGTACGACCATCTTCCAATTGTTTACCGGCGAAAATCAATCTCTGTTGGTCTGGGGGAATGCCTTCTTTGTCCTGGATTTTAGCTTTAACGTTTTCGATGGAGTCCGATGCTTCTACTTCGAGGGTGATGGTCTTTCCTGTCAAGGTCTTTACGAAAATCTGCATACCTCCCCTCAACCTGAGAACCAAATGTAGGGTAGATTCTTTCTGAATGTTGTAGTCACCAAGGGTTCGACCGTCCTCCAACTGTTTACCAGCGAAAATCAATCTCTGTTGGTCTGGGGGAATGCCTTCTTTGTCCTGGATTTTAGCTTTTACATTTTCAATGGTGTCTGAAGCTTCAACTTCAAGGGTGATGGTTTTTCCTGTAAGTGTCTTCACAAAGATCTGCATGGTTTCCTGAAAAATTTAAAAGCTCATGAGTATAACCAGTTCAATAAAAAAAATTATAATAATATATATATATATATATATATATTATGATATATATATATATATATATTATGTATATATATATATATATATATATATATATATATATCTATATAATATATATAATTTACTATTTATATATTTATATATATTATTATATATTATTATATTATATATATTATATATTATATATTATATATATATATATATAATTTATTTATATAATATACTTATATATATATTATATATATATATATATATATATATCATATATATACTATATATATGGTCTTTTCGTTAAATCCCTCACGCATCAATATATTATTATTCATTAATAC
>JABUQX010009765.1:0-5000 GCA_015478945.1 Trachelipus rathkii | reverse complement strand
GTTGCTTAAGCAGATGTAATAGTGGTGAGTGCTGGGAATCAACCAGCTCGAAGACAAAGTGGATTGAGTCAATAAAGGAATGCCTGGAGGAGAGAGGCATAAAAGGTGCATAATCAGAGTAAATGGCGGGGTTTTGTGAAGGGGATATGGTTGTGGGGCCAAGGCATGAACCCCACATTGAAGAGATACCACAATGTGGGTCTATCGTGGTGTTGTGAAGCTCTAGGAATCGAATATTTAAGACTGCGACGGCTCTCACTTATAGAGGGAATGGAGGGCTTCTTTTAAACTTTACATCATGCTTCTTTCTACTAACGGTCCTATTTTCTGTGATGTTCCGCAACCTCAAACCCCCCACATCTTAGTGGGAAACCAGGGAGGAAAAATATTAATAATAATATAATATATAAAAATATATATAATATAATATATATATATAGTATATATATTATATATATATATATATATATATATATATATATAGTATATATATATATATAAATTATATATATATTTAGGTCTATATAATATATATATATATATTATATCTATATATATATATATAATAATATAATCATTATATTATATATATATATATTATATATATATTATATATATATATATATTTATATATATATTAGTCATTTTCATTTAAGTTTGCTTCAATTTATTCTGATAATCGTTTGTTTTATATATATATTATAATATATTATATATATAATATATATAATATCTATATATATATATATATATATATATATATATATATATATATCTATATAGTATATAGTATATATATATAATATATATATAATATATATATATATATTATATATGCCCACCAATTTTATAGATCAAAATTGAGGAATATGCAAGAAAAAGCTAACAGCGTGAACAAAATTCTTGTATTTATCATGATCTTACTTTTTTTCTGGTTGTTAATTATTAGCTTTTTCTAATATATAATATATATATATTAGTTATATATATATATATATATATATATATTATATATATATATATATATATAATATACTATATATAGTATATATATATTATCTATATATATATATATGAGCTCTACTTTCCATTATTAAATTCACTATTTTCCTTAGCTGACACATAATGTCAACACTTATGCTCAATCTTAATTTACTCTGCTGATGAGGTCTGGAACAATTTAATACTTCGCCCATTTCTTTTGACTTGCGCGCGCCACACAAAGCTAAAATCAATACGGTTCACTCCCCATACTGAAGAGCAAGAATTTTCATGTTTTAATTAGCAGCTAGAACCCATAAAGTTCTCCTTTGGTCCATCACTTTTCTTTATATATAACTTATGAGTTTCATGGATCATTATAATTTTTTTTATGTGATTGACAGGTATATGTACTAGCAATTAAGAGTGGCAATGATACGAATATGAAAATACTTGTTAAATTAATTAAAAGCAGACAGATTTCCATTTGCACTGTGAAGGAAACTATTTTAGTGCTCAAAACGTGAATAGGGGTTAAATTCTTTACTGTATTGTTTTTTTTCATATTGATTCCGTTACTAATGCGTTAACTCTAAATGACTCAGCGTTTTAATCGCTCCTATAGATGGATCAATACGATACTTATCAACCATTCATTCCTAAATTAGTGTTATCTACTTTGACCGTAAATTTTTATTCTCTTTTGACGAAATATTTAGTCCTTCCGCTTTCCCGGTATCTGCAAAACCGTAACGAATGCTAAAGATAGGATTTATTAAATATGTAAAATTTTGAACCAAAAAAAAAAAAAAAAGAATTTCACTTTTATAAAAGTAATGTGTTTTAGGTCACCTATATTGAAGTGTTATATTATGGCGTTGATATTGATTTTATAAGATTGCTATTTATTTAATTTCACAATGTGTTCGAATGCTGTAATCATTAAAAATTAAAAATAAATTGTTCGCTATCACATTTATACAAATAAAATAATTACTTATACTAATTATATATAATATATATATATTATTATATATATCTATATATATATATATATTATATATATTAATAATATATATATAATATATATATATATTATATATAGCCCCTAAACTTGTTCGCACATAAAAAATGGAATCCCGACACTTGGGATTAGTAATATTTTTATCTGCTAAAGATCTAGTTAATAACAAATTTTTAAGTTCAGAAAAGTTAGTTACTTATTTTTTTTAAGAAAATTGTTTAGTGGGAAGCTTCTGGCATAATTCAAGAAGCTTGCCACTAAAGATTTTAAAAAACTTACTTTTCTGAACTTGAAATTTTTTAACTCAAATTATTTTAAGATTTCAATAATATTAAAAATAATTCGAGAAAAACCGATTCAAACTAGATATTTCATATATATATATATATATTTATAATATATATATATAATATATATATCATATATATATATATATATTAATATATATATATATATATATATATATATTACTATTACTATTATAAAATACCATAGGGTAAATGCATGGCAGACCGCTCACTGAAGCGCTCTTCTAATGGCGCGCGTTGCGTTGCCATAAAAAACCTTACGGAACCGCTCGCGCCATTAAGCGAGCGCCTGCCAATGGATGTACGCCAGCCTGCAGTGCATTTACTCTATGGTATTAGATTAGTTAAAAAATATATCGTAATTATTTGGTATCCTATGTAATTCGCATTAGTTAAAAAATATATATGTCATTATTAAAAAAATTTCTAAGTAAAATTAATTATTTATTGTAAAAAGTGAAATTTTAGAACTAATATTAAAATTTTATTTTTTAAACACATTTTTAAGTTAAATATATAGTAGATTATCAAAATATATTTCATTTTTAAAATAATTTTAATTAACCAAAGCCAGTCCTCCATCTTACGTGTCCAATCAAACTATATGTTATTATATGCGGTAACAACGATGTTCCGGAGTAACTTGCGATTATCGAATAAAAATATCGATATTTGATAAGAATTTGTTAAACTCAATAATTACCCCTTCACTGAACCTGAAACTCAAGTATATATATTTATATTATATATATATATATATATTATATATATATATTTATAATATATATATATATATATTTAATATTATATATATTATATATATATATATATATAGGCCCGCATCCCGAAAAGTTCGGCATGTAACTAGAAACTATAACATATAAACGAAAATAAATATCATTTTATTAATCAGAGACATTTTTACTGCAGAAATTAAAAAAAAATTTAAAGTTTTATTCTAATATTTATTATAACTCATATTAATAATTAGTAAAACAGTGCAGGCTCTGATGGAACTTTGAAAGACCTGTGAAAGCGCCTGCAGCTCGAGAGAAAGTTTGCAATGTGCTTTTAATAATATAATTGCAGTAAAATATTTTTTCTTTTTATTCCTTCTTGGGGGTTCGGGCCGACGGAGGACAGAGGGGGGACGCCAGTCCCCCCCGCGTCCCCCGGTAGGCGAAAACCCCCGACTCCTTCTACCGTTCTTGTTTACCCCGTGGGTATTTTGTCCGTTTAACAAACAAAAAAAAAATTCAACATTTGGCAACTTTCCGTCATCAGTCGTAAGTGGAGCGCATCATCGAATGTCAAAAGACTATATTTTCAATATATAACATAAAAAAAAAATGATTTTCAACAAAAAAATTTTTAAAGCGTTATTTTTTTTATTTTTTTTAATTTCTGGGGTAAAAATGTATATATATATAATAAAATGAATTTATTTTCGTGTAGTGTTATCATGTTTTTTGGCGCAACACCTTTTCGCGATGCTGACCGATAATATATTATATATATATATATATTATATCATATATATATATATATATTACTATATATTATATATACTATATATATTATATATATAATAATATATCAATAATAGGAAACTCAAGTATATATATATGATATATATATATATATATATATATATATATATATATAATATATATATATATATATATATATATATATAATATATTATATATATATATATATATAAGTTAAAAAGTCAAACCATCTAGGTTATGTCAACTACGATAACGTAGATCCATCTATGTTAGGTCTCGATAGGTTTAGGTCACTCCTAGTTTGGTATGATACGACTGATATTATGTATCAAAGATTTACCATAACTGACTAATAGGATCCTTAACGAGACCTAACCTATATGGATAGTCGATGCCGTAGGCCAAAACCTAAAGTAGATTGATATACCTTGCCGTAAAAGTTAACCTAACCTAGATGGTATATATTAAAAAAAAAAATTTATTCTATGGCTGGTGAAATTAGTTTGTGAAAACTTTTTAATTCTTTAATAAATTAATATGAAGGTCTTCAACGTCGATTTTTATAAAAATCACAGGAAAGACAAAAATAAAGAATAAAAAAACCTAAAATGACTGACGTATTTAGGAGAGAGAGAGAGAAGGAGGAGAGAGAGAGAGGAAGAAGAGAGAGAGAGAGAGAGGAGAAGAGAGCGAGAGAGAGAGAAGAGAGGAGAAGAGAGAGAGAGGAGGAGAAGAGAGAGGAGAGAAGAGAGAGAGGAGGAGAAGAGAGAGAGGAGAAGAGAGAGGAGGAGAAGAGAAGAGAGAGAGGAGAGAGGAGAAGAGAGAGAGGAGGAGAAGAGAGAGAGGAGAGAAGAGAGAGAGGGAGAGAAGAGAGAGGAGAGAGAGAGAGGAGGAGAAGGAGTGAGAGGAGAAGAGAGAGGGAGAAGAGAGAGAGAGGAAAGAGAGAGAAAGGAGAAGAGAGAGAAGAAGGAAGAAGAGAGAGAAAGAAGAGAGAGAGAGAAGGAAAATGTTTAAAATGCAAAAAGAAAAAGAACGCGGAAATAGAGGGAGAAGAGTGAGAGAGAAAGAGAGAGAGGAGAAGAGAGAGAGGGAAAGAGAGAGAGGAGAAGAGAGAGAGAGGAGAAGAAAGAGAGAGAGGAAGAGGAGAGGAGAGAAAGAGGAGGAAACAAGAGGAGG
>JABUQX010009764.1:27500-33661 GCA_015478945.1 Trachelipus rathkii | reverse complement strand
AAATTACCTAGGAAACCCTCCCCACCAGCCAAACACTGATATCCTGGTCTGCAAGACCCCTACTGATCTAATCCTCTCCCACCTAAAGCCCCAAGAACAGATTACACAGCCTGCCCAACTGACTTGTAACTTTGCAGATATATGCGCGCAATTCTAGATTGCCAGATTACCTTAACTCTATATCTACCTAGAGGCTCACTTCACCTTCCCCTATGCAAAAACTGTGAACAGTTCAGAGAGGAACCCCCACTCTAGCACGTGTGCAGAGCCGTGAAGCTCCTCCTTGTTATCAAGTAAGATGTAATTTGCTTCTAGTTACTCGGTTGACTCCCAGTTCACGACATAGTATATTAAAATTATAAACACTTATTCATTTACAAAAATGGTTTTCTAAAATAAATTATTTGAATTTTTTCTATTGCATATTTGATTTATATTTTTGACGTTAATCTATTTCCTTCTAACTCTCTCACATATACTATCTAATTCCTACACTTTTATCCACCCGCTCTTGAAATCATAACAATTCGGCTTTTTTCCCGTTCGTCGTAAGAGGATATATGAACTCATCTGTTGAATACTGCTTTCATAGATTATCGATACATCCTAGATATCAATTCTTTTTATTATTCGATTTATTTTCCACTACATTTTCGGAGTAATTTCGAATCTATTTAATTGACAGTGAGTGTACCGTAAATAGTATCAAATGAACTAACAATAAATTTTGTAAACAATACTTTTCGTATGGTAAACATACAAGTAACTAATAACGTCAGCATATTATTATATACTCTCATATACCGATATTTTCACATATCTCACACACACACAAAACTATTATATATATATATTTCATTATATTACTCTCTATAATATATCTAGTCATAGTATTAATTATTATATTGTAACATTGATACTATACGAATCGCTCACATCTACTTATCCCTATATATTATTATCTACGCTTATAGGTACTGATGTTTTAGTTTATTATATTTACTTTAATATTTATAATTACTCTAGATATAATATAATATATATACTATTATCTATAATTAAAGGCCAACTTAAGGTGAGACCGGGCTCGAAGCCGACGGGAAACAGATGGGGACGTTTTCCATAGCTCGTAGGCGGGCGGAGGAAAACCCGCGACACCCAAATACCAAACAGCGGGGGAGACCCTTCCCGGAGGGGGGAAATAGTCTTACCCTTTCTTCCCCGGAAGGCCGAGAGCCCCGACTCCTGCCATCGGGGCGGTCTACCCTTGGGGTACCATTAGTTTATTTTTTAAATACCGTTTTTATCTTAAACTTAATGCGCTACGCCGGAAGGGAGTACCCGCCCCGATAGCACGCGTGGGGGTTTCTCCACTCTGCCCGGGAAAATCGAACAGGGTCACGGACTATTGTCCTCACCCTCCGGGAGTCGGTCTTCCGGCAGAACCGACTCCGCCTCTGGCTACACGTTCTTGGACTGTCCGGTACCATCTTGCTCTCTCCCTACCGCGCTTGCCAAACGTGCGACATTCTGTTCCCCGTCGCTCGAAACCCTAATGGGCTCGTGATATATATATATATATAACTACGTATATATTATCTTTCCTACCTGTCGTGTTAAAATACCGTATTAATTCATACTATATCACATCACTACTCTGATCATATTATAGTGGACTCAATCGCACCTCAGAAATCGGCCGAACGAGTCGATCTTAATACCGACTGTTTGCTAATTACCTACCAGATGATCCTCGCAGCTCTTTTTAACCGTACTCGTGAAAATTTTTCAACTGACAGAATAATTTTTTGCCCCATATATATTATTATATATTCTATTATACCTATCATGTAATTTAGTATCTTGATAATTTAAGTTATATATCTTATCTATCTGTTATATTCTATAATCTATTTTACTCTATAATTATTATTTTTTAATTTTTTTTGTGGGGCCGCTGGTCGCCTCCTACTTTCTCTCTTTACGGGGTGACTCCGCGCATGGCAGAGGGAGGGACGTAATTCGTCTCCGACGAGATTACGGCATCATATAACTCACATCCAAATTTCGCTCCGCTCGTTAAGCCTAAATGGTTTTTCCAAGAACAATTTGACCTTGTGGCGGGCTAAGGGGCAAGCACCCCCTTAGGGCGGTGACCTAGGGTCACCAAAACTTCGGCGTGGGATCAGTTTATCCCACACAATAAACATATAACCAGTTTGAAAGAACAGCGATGGCTCTATTTCCTTCCTCGCTTATGCGAATAAGGTTGTCTTTGAAAGTGGCCCCATTTACTACAGCGATTCAATCGAAATGATAAATTACTTGTAATTATTTTCTTTCGATTTTATTTTTCAGTGCTAAATGCAAACCAGAGCACGTAGAAAAAGACGATTTAAAGACAAAGTTGATTTAAGGGGTATCGATCAGATAAATCGACTTGGAACCATCAAAAATTTGATCTTTCGATATTTTAAACCTTCTAGGAACAAAAAAGTTCCTTTTGAGGGGCTCGCCCCTTTTGGGGGGTCTTAAAATCTTGGTTCAAGCTCAAAAATCGGAAAGTGGTCTTCCGACCATTAAATTTCGGTCTCACTGGACCTAAAACGCTAGGTTTTGAGTATCAAACGTCAAAATCTAATGAAATGATGAATTTCCAATCAGCTGCCGACATGAATTGGAATTTCAAAACCTTCGCTAGTGATTTTCAAGTCTTTAATCTTCGACGTGTAGGGCGCCAATGGGGAAGAATCCCCAAAATCTTCCGGCGTTGGGGATCTTGGCCTGGTTATGAACAAAACGTTAAAAAAGTAGCTAAAAATGCTAAAAAGTGTCAAAATGCTAAGAAAAAAAGGTCAAATTTAACGGATGGGAGGGGCTCCGCCCCATTTTGGAAAGCTAAACCTCCGGCCAAAGGAGTACCATAGGGTAAACCACAAAGATGGTAGGAGTC
Organism: Trachelipus rathkii; assembly: GCA_015478945.1. NCBI lineage: Eukaryota > Metazoa > Arthropoda > Malacostraca > Isopoda > Trachelipodidae > Trachelipus > Trachelipus rathkii. Next base: position 30,708 of record JABUQX010009764.1, on the reverse strand, counting down.
GGGGTCTCTCGCAGTTTTAGCGGCAGTTTCTCCTATACTATATATAGATATAATATTATATATTATAATTATATATAATATATATATATATAATATATATATAATATATATATATATATATATATATATATTCATTTGTATAAATATATAAATATATTTTATATTTTATATATATACTTATACATATATCTGTTATATATATAATATATTAATTATATATATATATATATTATATCTATATAAATATATATATATATATCTATATATTATATATATATATATATATCTATATATATCATATATATATAATATAATATATATATATATATATATATACTATATATATATATATTTATATATTTTTCATTTAATATATAATATAATATATATATATATTATATATATATATATATATATATAATATATATATATTATATCTATTATATATTATATTTTGTATTTCATTTATAAATATATATATTATAAATATTTAAATTATAATAAGTAATATTTTATATATTTTGTTCTATAATATTAAATAATATATATATATATATATATAATATATATATATGATATATATATATAATATATATATATATATAAATATATATTATATATATATATATATATATATATATATATATATTATATATATATATATATATATTTATATATATATATATATATTAATATATATATTTCCAATTTGTATCGGGTTCGAGGAGTTTCAAAATTTTAAAATCATTTCTTTTAGCATTTCGAATATGAATTATTACTAAGAAAATAAAAATTTATAATGAAGAATTAAAATAATGATTGTACGAAAGTGAAGCTGCGTTTTTTCAAGACAATCGTTGATCTATGAAGAAAATTTTTTTCAAATTCTTTCCCTGGTGCAAAAAGGGTCCGGAAGCCCCCATCTAATCACATTAATATTTTCGTGAATGGCGATATAGCGTATAGCAGTATACCATATTAATAATAATAGTGATAGTGGTGATATTGATAGTAATTGTAATAATAAGTGAATAGTGGTGAATAATTTAAAATACAGTTAATATAGTATATAGCGTAATAATATTAATTAAAAAGTGTATAAGCATAATAATATATAATATTGAAATATAGTAAATGGTAGTGATTATTAGTGAAATATAATATATTTTGTTAAATATAGTGTTTAGCATAATAATAACTAATAATAATAATAAAATATCAATAATAATAATAATAATAATATAATAATAATAATAATAATAATAATAATAATAATAATAATAATAATAATGATAATGATAGTAATAAATGTATATGTATGTATATTTATATTGATTTTTGTGTATGTATGGTTATGTAATGTATGTTTATGTATCGTTATGTTTGTATGTAAATGTAATGTATGTATGTATGTTGTTGTATGTATGTGATATGTATGTATTGTATATGTATATAATATATTCTTTTTTTAATTTTTATATTTAATTTATTTAAAAGCCCCGGTTAGCTCAGTGTAGAGCACATCGCTAACAAAGTGGCAGGGTCCAGTTTCACAACTGGTGGGCTGGGCGAGAATGTGAGCAATTCTCTCCTTAGGCTTTGCTTCGTCTGCTCAGACGTTATTGAGAATTACCCTCCTAGATTACGGCTTCTGCCGTGAGCGGTGTGTTTATCTATAAAAAAAATTATATATATTATATATATATATATATATATATATTATATATATATATATATTATATTATATATATTATATATATATATATATATATAATATTTATATATATTATTATAATATATATATATTATAACTATATATATATATATTAAAAGAAAAAGGTGACTAGTTGAATATGGTTTATTGGTAAATTTTTACTGGTAAAATGTTGTTATGAAAATACTTTTTTTTTTTCATGATATCATGTTAAAAGAAGGCTAAAAATTATTATAAAAATAAAAAAAAAAAGTAGTAGTTTAGTTAGCGCATTTCGAAAGTCGTTCTGGGATTTCAATTAACCAATAAAATTTCACAGAGTTACCAAGTGATAATTTAACTAAATACTAATGTCGTATTTTTTGCTTCACAAAAAAGTTTAACCGAAATTAAAAAATGGTAAATAATACCATAAGGATAGGGTTAATCACAACGATGTCAGGTGTCGGGGATTTACAAATGCAATTAAAAAAGAAAGACAAAAGGAATCCCCTAGCCCATCGATCCCATTCCCGATTTATGCTAATCAAAAATAGAAATCTCCCCCCTCCCATCCCTCATATTATGGTATTCACCGCCTCCAATTTTCAAACAGATGCGCAATAAATTTGGAACCGATTCGTGAAGTTTCTTGTAATTTAATAATTTATTATTGATGTTTCTTTACTTAGTCTTCTTATTTAAACTTGCTACCATTGGAATTTATTCTTAATGATATTCGCTAGCGAATTAATGACACAACAAACAAAAAAAAATATCTGCTTAGTAGTTTTTATATAATATATATATATATATATATAACGATATCTATATATATATATTTATTAATATTATATATATAATATATATATATATATAGCGGCTTTTCAGGGTAGGCAGAGTAGGCAACGCTAACTTTGCCTAGTGAACCCAAAAAATATTAAAGTCAGCATATATATATAATATATATATATAATATTATATTATATATATATATATATATATATAATATATATATATATATATATATAATATATATTATATATATATTATATTATTTTATTAATTTTTTTCGAAGGCGATCTGTTGAGCCGCCTACTCAAATTTCAACTCGATTTCCTTTTTTAATATTAACGATCAGGGGCAACTATTACTTTTCCTAGTTAAAAAAAACATCCGTTTTTCTAGCTATCCGGCAAACTCTGTATTGGTTCTGACCTCTAGTAGCAGTCATCTTTTTTTAAAAAATCCAATTTAAATTAACATTAGCAAAGCATAATGATATTTACATAATTTTAATTTAACTAATTAATTAATTTTCTGCTAACCTTGATCACTCTTATACCGACTCTTTAATTTTTAATTCATAAAAAAATCATTGACGTATTCTTGCAATCAAGTCTGCCAGACCTCACTTGATGAGTCAGTCTTCTAATTGTGATATAATTTCTTTCCTCGGAAGACAAGTTGTATTTTGCTGCTATTAGTGGGAATGTACAGTATCTCTGTGGAGTT
>JABUQX010009764.1:17500-22500 GCA_015478945.1 Trachelipus rathkii | reverse complement strand
ATATACTATATATATATATATATTATATATACTCATTCATATTTATATATATTTCTAGATTTACTATATATTTTATATTAGATATATCAAAAATCTAGTTTATGTAATAAAGCTTAATATGATATTATTATATATATATATTATATATAATTTATATATATATATATATAATATATAATATAATATATATATTATATATATATATATATATATTATTATATATATATAAGGAGAGCAGAGAGAGAGAGAGAGAGAGAGAGAGAGGAGAGAGAGAGAGAGAGAGAGAGAGAGGAGAGAGAGAAGAGGGAGAGAAAACGTTTTTTGGGATGTCGTTCTTATGGTTGGAAATATGTTTTCCCAGTCTTCTTAACGGCGATTCTTTTTTACTCTTTTTTTTTTTTAAAAAAAAAAAAATAAATAAAAATATTCCAATCTTTAGTTTTTTTTTTTAATTATATTTAGAGCTACGTTTCTTACTAATACTATATGAAGTAGCTGTTGGTCGGTTATACATTGTACTGACTAAATTACTGCTTTATAGTTAAGGCGTGCACCTTGGTCCTAATTGAATTATTTACCATTTTTTTAAATCTATTAATATAGGTATTTACATCTATACAATTTATTATATATATATCATATATATATATATATTATATATATATATATTATATATATATTATTATATATATATATATTATATATATATATATATAGTATATATTATATATAGCATTAATATATGCTGGAACATTTAAGAATTTGAGCTAACACCTTTTTCCTACTGAGTCTTTAAAAAAAAAAAAATAAAAAAAACAAACAAAAAACAAAAAACGATTTTTTATAAAAATAACAAAATACAACAAACATTAATAACTTGTTATTTTGCTTTCTTTTTGAAAAAAACAATTGTTTTTTTTGTTATACTATATAATATATACTATATATATCTATTTATATTATTATATATATATATATCATTATTACTATATATTATATATATATATCATATATATATATATATATACTATATATATATTATATATTATATATTTTATTATATATATATAATAATCTCTATATATATATATATATTCAAGCTATATGTATATATTAATTATATATATATATATTATATATATATATATTATTCTATATATATATATATATATATATATATATATATATTAAAGATTTTTTTTTATTCGATTTTTTTTTCCCAAATGACGAAAGTTCTTTTTCATTTCTACTAAAAATAATTTTAAAGTTTATTCAGCAGTTGGAATTGGACAATGTCTGTTTCTTTCTTATGCGGTTTTCTTTCATCAAATTTAAAGCAAGAAATACAAGTAAAAACATAAATGCGTTTTTACTTTTGGGGTACGGTTTCATTTTGCAAAGAAAAAAATGGTCCGCAACGCTCCTCTCTCTCTCTCTCTCTCTCTTCTCTCTCTCTCTCTCTCTCTCGTCTCTCGCTCTCTCTCTCTGCTCTTCGTCTCTCTTCAGTCTCCTGGCTCTTTCAGCAGCTTCTCTGATAGCTTCTCTCTCTGCCTCTTCTCTTTACTCATCTCGATCTCCGTACAAGATCGTAATCATAACAGTTATTGCTGATCATCTAAATAGTAATATAATCAATTATGAAAACATGAATATATATTTGATATTGATTTTTAATATATATAAGTAAATTAATTTATCGACATATATGAAATAACTAACTACGAGTTAGTATGAATATATATATACTAATATATACTATTAATATAAATATATATAATACTATGATATATCATTGTTTTTTTTTTCAGACCTTTGATTGAGAACAGATTTACATTTTATCACCATACTAAAGAAGCATTTAAAATATGTAATTTAACTACTTAGTTAGTAAATCATAAAGTTTAAATATATTGTTACTTTTTCGATATTCTCTACACTCAGACCACTTATATTCAAAATACGGAAAAAAGAAAAAGCATAAGTTTTCTTCTTTAAAAAAATTGAATTCTCTTCATAGTAGTGGTTTTCGTGGATTGACTCTTTTTCACCAACGCTTCTTTTCAGAAAAGAGCGGTTAGAGAGAAAAAAGAAAGGAGAGAGAGATTTTTCTTTTTTTATGTTTTCAATTTTCTAGCGGTTGGGGTAAGCACATGCTAGCTGTCGTTGAAATTTTTACCTTTGTTCCATGTTTTATATCAGAGAATTCTCATTGAAGTTGAAGGATTTTAAACGTTTCATTTACCGTTTGTCAATGTAAAGTTACCTCTGTCTCTATTTATATTTTTAGTATTTTTTATAATTAGATTCTGAAATTTTCGAAGTTTAATTTTGGTATTTAATTAATTTTATCTATTTTATTGCTTTAATTAAATGTCCTTCATTTATTTTGATGTGTTACGAGGGGTGAATTTCTATTATAGGTACGGATGTCGTATTGGTGCTGATATATACGCCGTTTGTGTTTATTTAGGTTAAGGTTTTACATTCTGGCCGCGCCGAGTTTCTCGATATCGAGTGATATAAATTCGATAGATATCGATTATATATATAATTTCGAATATAAAAATAGAGATATAGTTGTGAATGTATACTTTATACTATATATTTATATATTATTACTAATATTCTTTATATTAAATTAATATAATATTATTAATATTATATAATAAAGCCCATACTAATATCGTAAATATTTGAAATAGTGAATATATAAGTAAAGTTTAATATATATAACTAAGTTTGACACACACTTACACTCGGGCAGAGCCTCTATTACAAGCTGAGGGGGGAGTATGAGAACAAATAAAATTCATCAACAATGCTCATAATATTCAACTACCTTTGTACAAAGCATACCATAGACTTGTCAAATAACGTATATCATAATATTACACAATAAAAGTCTACTCAAACTAAACAAGGAAACTCAACTAGTAAAGTACACCATCCCTCATACATTCTATATATTACCTATACAAACTCCTTTCAATAAATGTTTGCAAATATATATATATATTTAATTATATATATATTATATTCTATATATATAATATATTATTAATATATAATAATATATTATATAGTATATATATATTAAATATTATATAATATTAATATATTAATATAATATTATATGTTTAATACGTCCTAATTTTTTATTCGTAGTGTACTAAATTATATATCATTAAGTACTTCATTAGGAGTCTCATTTAATAAAATGTTAATTTCTTCATTTACATTACTAAAATTAGAAACTCTGTTTTGTGTTTTGTTTTTTAATATTAATTATTTTTTTTTAGTTTTTACACCTGTATATTTAAAGATACATAGTATATAAGCATAAATATTTTAAATTGTTAACTTTGCAGACAAATAAAAGACGACTTTCCTTGTACGGCTCAGCTTTATAAAATGGATCGATCTTTTGTTTTATCTGCCTTAATATTTACATAGAAATGCAAATGGGTTTAAGCGATTCGATATATCGACAATAGATTTTGAAGAAAAAAAATCGATAGCAGCACGGCCACAATGTAAACCATAGCCGTTTATTATATTGTTTCTTCGATATATTCGCTATTGCGAGATTTGCATGGGGATAGAATAAATTGCTGCATCTTTATTGTTATCAATTCTTGGTTTAATAATCTTTTAAGTGTGTTATTGTATTTTGTTACTATATTTAAATTTGGTGTTTTATCAATTAAAACTTCTGAAAATTAACTATTGTGTAATATTTATGTTGAATAGATTGTTCGTTAATGTTTATATTATTTTCCTTGTTATTAAAGATTTGTTTTGCTTTTATAATACTGATATATTATGTTTTTAGGGTAATTTAATTTTATGAAAGTGTCTTTATTAACTTTAATTTCGGATTCAATTGTTTGCTTACTACAGATTCGATATGCGCGTAACGTTAATGTAATGATTATACCTTTCTTTATATGTAATTTGTGTCGTGAGAACCAATGAATATATTTAGGGCTGTGTTGTTTTTTTGTATACGGAGAAAATAAGGTTATTTGGGTCGTTCCAGTTTATTAATATATCTAGGAAGGGGAGGGTTTTATTAATGGGGTATTCTAAAGTAAATTTAATTGATGCTATTAATTTATTTTTATTTAGTAAGTAAGTAATTAGTAATTTATTTTTATTTAGTAAGTAAGAAATTTGTCAATGTTAAAGGTGTTTAGGTAAACTAAGAGAATATTATCGACGTAGCGCAGCCAAGTACATTTTTCACAACCGGAGTATTAAAAATGTGATTCTGTTCTAAGAGTTCCAAAAATAAGCAGCTAATGTTGGGAGATAATTTGGAACCCATACTAAGGCCAGATTTTTGAGTGTAGAATTGGTTGTTAAAAGTAAAATGAGCATTTTCTATTACTAAATTTATGTTGTTTTAGATCTCTGTATGGTAAATCGAAAGGTATTTGGTTGGTGTTTACGTAATTTTCTAATAAATTTAGGGTGAAACAATATAATAGACATCAAACGGCGTATATATCAGCACCAATACGACATCCGTACCTATAATAGAAATTCACCCCTCGTAACACATCAAATAAATGAAGGACATTTAATTAAAGCAGAAAATAATAAAATAATTAAAACAATAAACAATCACAAATTTCGAAAATTTTATGAATCATATATAATAAAAAATACTAAAAATATAAATCGAGACCGAGGTAACTACTACATTGACGAACTGGTAAATGAAAGTTTAAAATCCTCAACTTAATGTGAATCTTCGATATAAACTGGAACAAGGTAAAAATTCAACGAACATCATCCAACCGTTAGAAAACTGAAAACAGAAAAAAAATCAAACATCCTTTTCTTTCTTAACGCTCCCTGAAAGAGGTGGGAAGAGACCTCCCACGAAAGCTAGGAGGTGTTGGGAAGAAATACATTATATTTAAATTTTGATTTAATATGTATAGTTATAATAATTTTTAATGTGTTTTAATAAAGTTATAATTAAATCTGTTTCT
>JABUQX010009764.1:0-2500 GCA_015478945.1 Trachelipus rathkii | reverse complement strand
TTCTGGATTATGGTCTTCAGCTTTTCACAACTATTACAGTTCGAGGATTCATCGCTAGACATAGCAAAATTCCTTTACGGTATGGATTTCTTTCATCATTTCAAGTTTGTGGATTATGGGCAGAAATTCATTTTTGGATTCCACTACGAACTTTGATTCCTTTTCGAATTCTAAATGGTTCTGTGACCGCTCCCTTTTATGTATGAAGAAATTTTTCAAATAAAGGACCTAAATTTCAAGCAACTTCGCCTCTACATATGTAACTTCCTTTACGGTATGGATTTCTTTCATCATTTTAAGTTTGGATTATGGGCAGAAATTCATTTTTGAATTCCACTACGAACTTTGATTCTTTCGAATTCTAAATGGTTCTGTGACCTCTCCCTTTATGTATGAAGAAATTTTTCAAATAAAGACCTAAACTTCAAGCAACTTCGTCTCTATATATGTCAAGCAATGTTTCTCTCGTAACTACAACTTTGAAAACTACGTGCGCATTGGTCAAACCATGGATACATTAGAAACGCCTTATACTGGACCTTTCCTAGGATTCAACGGTTCGATCGATGTGGCCTATTTAACTTGTGAATAACTCAATTGTTTTATATCAAGAATTATGTATAAACATTTTTGTATTTTTATGCATTTAAATGTTTGTATGTTTGTTTTATTCTACCGGTTATAACCAAATATGCCTGTGTTTAAATGAACCTTTTATTTTCTGTATATATTTAACATTGTATTTTATGTATTAAATTATTTGTATATATGTTTAGATCTTAGAATGTAACCAGATATATAATTTCATGTATACTATTTTTGCCTTCAAATGTTTATATGTCTACTTATGTCTTCGGACATAATTAGATATGTTTGCATTTGAAAGTATAACTTTATGTATTTTAGTTATTAATTTTACCCCATTGAAATGTTTTATATATTTGTGTGCATTGTTAAATGCCCACAAATATGTATACATTTGAATGAAGGTTAATTTTATATCTTGTATAATTATTATAACATACTTTCTCACTCCGTGTTTAGCGCAAGGAAGTAATGTAGTACTCCATTATAACTTTGTAAAATTTAAATTTAGTTCGTACTATTGCTAAGTTTGCAGCGAGCCAAATTTAGGCATAAGTCGAAATGAAATGATATATAAACCCGTGCTGTTGAGGTAGTCTTCAGTCAGATACAGTCAGTCAGATCAAATTATTAAGAATCAGAAGAAAATCTCACTCAAGATATTCTCTCCAGAAATCCTCCCGGCAAGAGCGATAAACTTCAAGGAAAAGGCTGCGACTTGAATTTCGATCACAAATTTTCGCACTAAACGAAGAGTCAGAGGCAATTGTGGAAAACGCGCTGGAAAAGGCTGTGACTACCAATTCGCCTACGAAGAGAGAGTATCTCAACAGAAGGGACTTTTGTTACTTTTATATAATATCTCTACTTATGTTGAATAAAAACATTATTTCAAATATGGATTTCTAAATTACCATCCTCTTATATAGGTGCTGCTCTTTAAAAAGGCAAACCACCCCAACTTAGGCAAGTAACCCCTATATATATATATATAATATATATATATATATATATATATATATATATATATATATATATATATATACATTATATATAATATATATATATATATATATATATATATATATATATATATATATATATATATATAAAAATAGACTCTATGAGATTATGTAGTATATATATATATTTATATATATATATATATAATATATATATATATATTATAAATAAAGAAATAGTTATAATATAAACATATATTATATGATTCGACCGTCGCCGAGTGTGGATCAGTGGAAACCAGAGGGGAGGCGAAATATAGAGGGACCAGAAGAGAGAGAGAGATTGGAAAGAAGAAGGATAGTCAGAGGCGATTTATTGAAGAGATGAAGTCCAATCTTTGAATCTACTGAAGATTTTATTGGAATATTTTAAGAGAAGAGAGAGAGAAGGACAGCATTTGATTCAATCATGGTGGCTAGAAATTTCAAGGAAAAAGAAAATTACGATTTTGGATTTTAAAAATGTAAAATTTTAAACATTTAAATTTATTTCATTTGTAATCTGGGTTGGAGGAGCAACAAATTTTTTGAAATCATTTCTTTTGGTTATTTTGGATAATTATAAATACACATATAAAATTATAAAGAAGAAATTTAAAATACTAAATTGCAGAACGTGGAGCTGCGTTTCCCAAGTCTATCGTCGAGTCATATGAAGTAAATTTTCCAAATTCTCTTCCACTGGTAGCAAGGAGCTGGAAACCCCTTCTATCACATTTATCTTTCCGCGAATGGTGGTGATATATCGTTTAACACTAATAGTAATAACAGTGATTGTGGTGATAATGATAAAAATAATAATGTTAATGATAATTTTTAATATTGTGAATATTGGCTTAAAATAATATTAATGATTTTAGATGAATATATATAATAAACATAGATCTCTCTTC
>JABUQX010009763.1:17500-19929 GCA_015478945.1 Trachelipus rathkii | reverse complement strand
AAATAATTCCGCTTTTTAACAAAGAACATCAGTTTCACCTTTCCACATGACAAATTATCCACGGTTACTTTCAATTATTCCTCCCTATTCTTTAATGCCTTTTTCGAACACCCAAACAACTCTATAGTTATTTCCTCATTTTTATCATTCTTCTCACACCTCTAACACGCCCCTAAGATTGTCCATCTGAACAAATTGTAACTTAGATCTATACCTCTTATTCCAACATAGTCTCACTACTATAATTAACAACAGGTAACACATACCCTCATGTATCCTATCGACTCAGACTTTAGTCCTGTCAATCACGAGAACGATTTTATTGCACCACCATTCTTCTGCATTCGATCAACTATCTACTAATATCTAAATATACCGTTCCTTTTCATCTAACATATATCTAAAATATTTAAACTCAAGCTTGTTCCAGCTGCTCAACGTCTAACATAACTTCAACCGAGGATGTCCTCACTCACAACTATAATTTACTCTTACTACGTTTACTTTAAACCAAAACATTCTTTTGACCAACCTGCAAATCTTTACAATTCTCTCAAACTTTCAATTATATAACTATTATATATATATATATAATATATATATATTATAATATATTTATATATTAGTATATATATATTATATATAATATATAATATATATTTATATATTATAATATTATATAATAAAAATATTATTCACAACCTGACTAGGATAAAAATCCACACATTATACAGTTCTAACATTACCAACTTTCCCCCACCCCACACACACCACTACCTCATGCCAAAGACATTATACTCTAATTGATACAAAGAACGATTTCCGCATACCCAAATAACACCATACTTAAATGAACTGAAAACACTAACAAACAAACTTTGGACCATAAAACAAGTAATAGCCCTTTCCACTCGGGTGCCATCCCCCCTTAGTGAATATCAATTGTATAATTCATCTATTGCTAACCTCCCTCACACGTCAAAAAATATCCCTCTAATTACAAACGACGACCGAAGATCTTAATAGACTATCTGACTTACAACATATACGCTTGCTTTAAAATCGTATCTCTGGGTCGATTACAGATGGTGGCGCAAATTCTCGGAATTCGCCCGCTTCTGTAAGAGGGGAGGAGGGAGGAAAAAGAAAAAAGTAATATATATTTATATATATATATATATATATATATATATAATAGTAATATATATATATATATTATATATATATTATTTAGTATTATATTATTATTATTACTATATAATTATTATAATATTTACCGTCAATTATATTATGGCGTGGAGCCCATTATGTCAGTCCGAACTGATAGGACATAACACGGCTTACTCTGAATTCTGCACAAGAAACTTCCATTTTTGCTTTCTCAAGAATCAGTTTCAGCTTTCGCGTCCAGAAAGGTGCCCATGAAACCATCTAGGCAAAAAATAATAATAAAATGATTAGATAATATAATAATATAATAATAATATATAATAATAATAATAATAAAATTTTTGAGAAGTAAGAGATGTGAAGTAACATAAAAAGAGTACCTTTCAGTAGTAGGATCTGCACAGTTCAATGGATACTTAAGTTCAATAACTTCTCCACTCTTCTCTCTCAACTGCCCTTGGTTTTCCATATAAAACTGGACCAATTCCGCCAAAGTAGCAAACTTTTCCCCTCCATATAAGTCGTAGAAATCTCCTGTGTTTTGTATTTTAATATGTGTAACTTCGCCATTTCGTCTGCAATAGAAAGAAGGGAAGAGAGAATTTAGAGAAACGTGAAAATTGATATATGGATTCATTTTAAATAAATTAATTCTGCTCTTATTGGTCTTATATTTTTTACTAAATTTACAACCAAAACCCTTTTTACAATGTCAAGGTCATTGTTATTTGAAAATGGTGTAGCCAAACTCCATCTGTAAGTCTGACATAAAAAGATATCTTTTCTCGCATTGACATCATCAACGCTACTGATAAAAAATATTTTCAAAATATTACCTACTTAACATATAAGATACAATATACAAGACAAATATCAACAGTGACAATAATTTACGTCTACGGTACGTTCTTAATCATTTTACATATACTTTGTAACTCGGTAGTTTTTGCAGGAGGAGAAATTAAGGTTGCATATAAATAAATAAGAGAAATAGTCAAACTACCATTAAAAGGGAAAAAAAAACAAATAAATGTGCATGTCCAACGGTACTCTTGTTTTAGTTAAGAACTATATCTATCAAATTTTGTAGCATATAGTCTCACCCATCTGAATTTGCTTAAATCAACTTAATGTGTAACTATTTTAGGTCACCAAGGCGGACTGCTAATGTATTTTAATAGAAAAAAATTTAACCTGAGAGTAAATGGACAAAACTAACACGAATGTGCAAATCAAAGGTGGGTGAAAAATTACGATAG
>JABUQX010009763.1:0-12500 GCA_015478945.1 Trachelipus rathkii | reverse complement strand
TTGTAATAATATGAAAAATAGAAAATTCCATAAATACTCTATTATTCAAAATGCAATAAATTTCAGCAAAAAGCTTGCTAATATAAATGGACAATTTTTTAAATAATTTATAAATTAATAGATAAATCTTAAAATAAGCATCTTATAATATATAAATGAAGAATTCTGCAAACGAAATAATTTATTCGAAGTTTGTACCGACATTCAATGTGTGAAGAGTGCACCATTCCTCACTAAACAGCCGAACACTTTCCCAACCAAAAATACCCGAGCTCACTCGACCAGATGCTCGGAAATAGTTTTGTTTATTCATATATAAAATGGAGTCAGTAAGATATTCCTGGTGCGGGACCATACGTCGTGCATTGTTCGGCTGGAATCGGTAGAACAGGGACTTTTATCGTAATAGATATGATCCTTGATCAAATAAAGAGATTGGGTAAGAAGTTTTTCATTTTCAAAATACTTTGAAAATTTTATTAATTTATTTTTCTGCAAATATACTTTTTATTTTTTTTTTATTTACAATACTCAGAATAATTGTAAATATAATATTAACATAATTTACGTGACTAAATTATATGCATATGTTATTGAACAGTGGTCGGCGACCCCTCTCCACGGAGAATTTGACTGACCTATTTACAAATGTTATTTGCTTTTATAATAACGAAAAAATATGAGTGGTAAGTTATTTAGGATATTAAATCGAATGTCAGAGGAAATAAATGTTGAGGAGAAGAGGGAGAGATGATGGATGTATTTAGGAAAGGTAAATTTGATAGATTTGATTTGATTGCTGTGGACTGAAACAAAGACGAAAGGGAAAAAGAGCTGAAACTTAAGTCGGCCCTTGTGAGTGAAATGTGTGCTGGCGCCTGTGATGGAAGAAGAGAATGACGAGAGGGACGAGCAAGGAGTTGGCCAATTTTGATGCGAAGTAACCGTGTGGTTCACAAAGACTAGCGTAGACATTTGTGTGTGTGAGCCTAAGAATTTAATGTGTAAATTCTGTTTGAAAACGTCAGTGTATGTAGCAGTTTGCTGAACGTATAAGTCCACATCTCGGAGCGGAATAAACGTTCAGGAAAGAGAGTGAACGATTGTTGGAACTATCCGTGACATGATGTTCTGGATAGGGGAGTAGGAGCATTCTGGATTATAGCTTGGGGCACTTGAATGGTGGATAAGAGTGGGAATCCAAAAAGGGAAATGGCCTATAAACAGTGGTGGCGGGTGCGGGAGTAAAATGAGAATGTAGGAAGGTGAATCTTGATTTCTGTCGAAGCAGAGGAGGTTATGTGTGTAAGTCAGATACTATTCATTTAAACACACAGAGTGATCTAACTAAGGTATACTAGAGTCTGGCTGTGGTAGAGGATGTATTCGAAGTGCAAAAGTATGATTGGATTGGGTGGTTGAGTTGAAGAGAAGGAGAGTTGAAGTATGTGGTTGGATGTTAAATCAGTCTGAGTAAGGGGAATGGGACATTATCGGATCATTATGCTTGTGTTCTATGTAAAAATAAGTTTCAGTGGGCTTGGCAATGGTAGAGGACAAGGTGAGTCATACAAAAGGAAAGTACGGTAAAATTAAGATGAAAAGTTAACCACGAAGCAAGACAATAAGCAGATCAAGTATGTAACGAAGCCTGCTCAGCTAAGTAAATCGGTGTTGAAATGTGAACAAGTGATACGAAACAGAAATTGGGGGCAATGAGAAGGCAATTGTTAGGTAGTGCCAAGGAAGTGTGTGATGATGACTAAAAGTAGGAAAGTCAGACAGAACTGTTAACAGCTGAATGGTAGGAATGAAGATGGTGATGAAAGGCGGTTATAAGGTTAAAAAAAGCGTGGTTGATTATGTACTAAAACTGCCCAAACATACTGAGTTTTTCACACACCCAGATAGCATAAATGCCTTGGAATTATATAAGGAGGAAAAAAGAAAAATACTAAAAGGTGCATACGTAGGAGAAAAACAAGAGGTAAAAATGAAACGTTTGGAAGGAGGATGATGAGACATACAAGGGAATAGGAAGCTCTCTGGAAGGAAGCGCGAAAAGGTTATGAATGAGAATATGGGGAATCTGTTTGAATAATGAATAAGGATGGTTCTTTCGTAACTGAGTGAGTGTGGAGTGGTGAGGAGGAGTGGAGAGGGGTGTGGTGTCGCGCAAAAGTGTGCCTGCACAATATTAAACGTAATGAAGAGGTGATAGTGAATGTGTGTGGGTTTTGTGGTGCAAGAAGGAATAGTGGTTCATTTGTTGGGAGATGAAGGTTAAAGTAAGGATTGATGTGATTATTGGTCTGTTATGTGTAGAAAGTTGGAAAGAATTATGTCGCAGGAGATAGAGACGAATTACTAGTGAAATGATCAAGAGCGGAAGGCGAGATGGTGACTGATTGTATTTGGAATTTGAAGTTGTGTAATAAAAGCGTTTATGGAGGGTATAGTCTCCAGGGATTTGGAAGAGCGGTAATAGTACCCTAATATTAAGGTAAGGAACGTTAGAGATAAATTATAGGGAATAAGTGTTATTGAGTGTTGTGTATGTATGAGTGGTATAGGTTTGTATGCTTGGTGTATTTTGTCGTAAAGTAGGCGATCGAGTGGATCAGGGAGAGTGTTGGTGGAGTAGATAACATGTAGTGCGTCTTAGTGTATGGTGGTAGGAGAGTGTGGCAATAATCTTTACATTTGAAATCTATATGATTGATTTAATATATATATAATAGAATAATAATATATAGCATGCATGCGCGCGATATCATATACAACAGGCGATATGATAGAGTTAACTCCATATGATGAGACAGGCTATAATCGGCAGGTATTAGTATACTATTAATGGTGGTTCGCGTAGGTAAGGGCTTCTGAATGGAACAATCAAAAGTATTGTATGGAACGATCCAGACCTCTGAAAGCCAGTCGTGTAAAGAATCAAATTGGCTCGTCACATGGTGGATTGGTTTAGGATATTGATAGTAGTTGGACGATGAGACAGGCTACGACGTCGCTGTATGTCTGCCACTTGGTCACACAATGCCTCATACCGTGGACTGGGGTTATGATAGAGAATTTTCTCGAGGTAGACATGGGATGCAGGAAAACTGGTGCTTTAGGTCGAACTAGAGGGATCAGAATGGGAGATGAGTGCGCAAGGGATTGCCGGATTAACTAACACTATGATATGCTGCGGCGGATGATGCATCATATGGGTTACTTCTGTGGCGAAACATCTGCAACGGCCATGATGTTTATGAGAAAGATCGGTAAGAAGAGACTGCTTGGCAGGCGGTAATGTACCAACTAGGAGGGTTTGACACGAGGTACTGCAACGCTAGCATATAAAGTAGTAAGGTTCGATGGTTTGTCGATAGAGGCACCCCAAGTCCCGTCAGTGTGGTTAAGTTATGTTACGATGGTGAAAAACGGCCAGTGCGAGCAAGTGTCTGAGTTCTAAACTATTTACGCAAGGTATTGTATTGGATCGACGAACGGGTAAATCGGACATTGATGCAGCAGCCTTCAGTAGGTTAAAGTTCCGTGAACTGGCACAGACAGGTTCGCTTTGGTGCAATCACATTGGTGTGCGCGATGAAATGCTAGATAGGGCAAACTAACAGTCTTGAAGTGGCAGCCACATCCACGGTTCTTTCAGCAGCTAAGACGTGGTCATCCTAGTAACTTTGATCCTCATTCGCCTTATGGTGAAGTGAGCTACTGGTTCTGGTAATACACAAAAACATAGTAGATTCTAGACAGTTCAAACTGTGGTTACAGAATGACAAGTCGCTAGCGCATATGACTCACGTGTGAGAAGAAGTTAAATATCCACAAATGAGGGATCGATACATAACATATGCACCGTATTCGAGAGGAGTGGGTGCGGTAGCTGAATGATACGAGGGACGATACAAACTGACGCAGGGAGAATTAAATGAAAACGATATGTTCTTGCATGGACTTTAGGTCACGGTGTGGAAGGAGAATGATAGTCGGATTCTGCCGTTGAAGCCGGATGTCTATAGTTGGTCGAGTGTGTTGGGAACCGACACCGGTCTTAAGACGGAGGGACCCGTAAAGAGAAGAGTCGTATTAGTCGGTGACTACGCAATGTCTCTGAAGGGGAGAGAAAGTGGCAGTTTGCGCAAGGCATGGAATAAAGTGTGCATTGAGAGGAGAGAATGTGCGGGGTTTGTATGGGGGCCAATGGTTGTGCCCAACCTGGGCAAGAGATAAACCCCGTATTGACGAGATGCCATAGGTGAGGGTCCGCTCGCTAAGGTCCCAGGCAAGCTTTAGGGTGGAATTTCTGTCTGTGAAGCAGCTTTCACTAATTAAGTTTACAGAGGGGCTGGTACAGGCTGGGCTTTCTTTTTCGACATTTGTCAGTCATACTCTCCTACTGCTTTCTTTTCGATGCCTGTAGGCGCTCCTTTACTCCCAAGCTTGTAAAAAATAATAGGGTGAAGAAGAACGCAACAGAATTAACATTTTAAACCAATGTCTATGCGACGGACTATGCAGGACAAGGCCACAATGAATAAATATAAAACCTATTAACACTATTATATCACCTGAGATTGTTTCATACCTTAAAGTATACTTCAGTAGTAGCATTCTGAACAGACTTACACCTTAGTCTCTACCTCTTTTCCACACACCCATAGTTTTCTTCTCTTACTATGACATTAACACGATAACCAACAACTTAAGGGTTGGCGCAATTGGGCCAACTGGGTTGTGGTTATTTTTTTTTCTAGAAGAACGCGCTTAAAGGAGGAGAGAGAGAGAAAGTCTGAAGACGATGGCTAACTCAGAAAGCTATAGAATGGAATTTGCTTGAATGAAATAATCAAGACATGGACGGTACGATTGTGATTGATTGAATTATTGGAAGTTTGATGTAACAAGCCGCACGGTGGAGGTGTAGTTCGGAGGATGGAGAAGAGACGCAGTTGAAGTACCCTTTGTATAAAGGACGGGTGATCTTAAGTGGAACTGTAGAAACTACAGGGAATTATGTTTATTACAGTGTGTAGAGGAGCAGATAAATGCTTTTAATTTTGTTGAAGGATTGCCTCGAGTGACTGTTAGATTGATTGTTTTAGATCAAGGATGCATTATAGATCAGTGTGTAGGAAATATAATGGGGATGGCCTTATTGGATGCAAATGAGTGAGAAATGAGAAGAAAAGATTAAAAGAAACTGTAGGTTTCAATGAACTTGCAAAAGTGTATGAAAGGATAATAGGGAAGCTTTGTGCAGGTGTTGGTGGTAGGCTAATGAAATCAAAAGTCAAAAGTATATATGTCGATAATGAAGGTATATTAAGAATAAATGAAAGTAGAGATGATGTCTTAATTATTTAATATTTGGAGTGAGGGGAGGATGTGTTGAGAGACTAAATCGGCTAGTTACAAAATGAAGGGGATAGGATGTAGAAAGGCTCCCTGAGGGAAACCGTTGCTTGTTTTTACTGTTTTGAGAGTGAGGGTAAAAGTTCGTTAACGATGCCTTATTGTACGATATATATATGGTTTTGTGGGTGAATCTGAAAAAAAATTGTGAAAGGATTTGGTAGAGGGACGGCTGGCTCATGGTGTGTAAAAGACGGGTTGAAAGTAAATGTAGATAAAAGGAAGGTTATGGTATGGGTGAGGAAAATCCGCTTGGAGAAGTAGTTGAAAAATTATGGCAAGTCGAAAAGAAGCGGGCCCCCGCCCTCTCCCTTACCGAAGCCCCTCCGATACTTTAAGTTGGATGCGTTCGTCGCAGTAAGAAAAATCCACCTAGGGCAGGAAACTGCACGGACCCCTCACTATTATATCTGCGTCAATGTGGATTCTCCCTGAGGCAAAACCCACAACCATACTTCCCCGCCAAAAACCCCCCCCCCATTTCTTCCTATTACTTGCACCTTCCTTCTCCAGAACGGCCATAACCTCGCATGTCAGCTTCCTGTTCAGGACATCCTTTTACTAACTCAATTCTAATTTTTCTTCGGTCTTCCCTCAGCCGGTCGATTCCCAGTACTCTCACCACTGTAAATACGCTTATACTATCATCATCCTCTTCCAATATGACCAACCATCTCGATGTAATTCTTGTTTGTTCTCTTATTTACGCCTTTTCTTCCCACCACTGAACTCCCTAATGCGTTCATTCCTTCATTTTATCAATTCTTCTCACAACCTAACACGCCCCTAAGATTGGTCCATCTAACACAATTTACCTTAGATCGTATGACTCATTATTCCATACCACTAGTTTCATACTACTATATTAACCGGGTACAAGCATACTCTCATGCAAGAAGTCCTAGTCCTCGGAGTTATCCCTTTACATCCACCAAGGATTTAAATGCACCATCCACCTTCCCTAACCATTCACACCTTCCTATCATGCACAACTTCCTACTACACTCGCACATCCGATTCACTTTCTCATCCAGCTATTTCCCTAATTCAACTCAGATACTTGTCCAATTTGCTCACCATCTAATTGACTTAACAACGTAGACTCTCTTCACTTACACCGAATACCCACTCTTATCTATTTTTACTTCAAAACCCCTCCTTTTACATACCCTACCAACCCCCTCTACCAATCCTCTCAAACTGTTTTTAGATTCTCCTCACAAAAACAGATCATCTCCGCATACAATAATCAGGGCACGCACCACTCTCTTTCCATTCTCCATCAATTTCTCAACACCTTGCTCCTGCCACCCTAATTATTATTATTATAAGAACGTGTTTCCATATATAAAATTAAAAAACCAAAAAAACGTAACACATTCCCGCCTCACCGCTATTAATATTAAACAATCACTTTCAACTCCATTTATTCCTAACTTCGCTTTAGCTACCGATCATACAACTTTTTGATGTCACATTCAGTCAGGCCTACCACCAGCACGAATATTATCACAACATCTGCCACCAGATGCTTTCGTATTAATCAGTGTTTTACGCCTGTTGGCAAGTGCATGAAACTTTAAAATGCAATTATTCTTCTCTTCTTCAATATCTCAATTCATTTTGTTTCAATGTAAAATTATTCCACACATCCTCTTACCACATCTAATGTACCTTGGTTCTTCTACCAATCCGTTCCCTCATTCACTCGAGCACCTTTCAACCACAAATATCAACGTATATTTTCCTGTACAAACCGATAAACTTAATTCCCTACATAGTTATTACGTTTATTAATCCCCTTACCCTTATAAAGGATACATTTACTGCCTCGTTCCTTAATTCCCCTCGGAACTATACCATTCTTAAACGTTTTGTTATACAACTTCCAAACTCCATTCAATCCCACTGATCTCTCCTCACTTCTTGATTATTGTCACCAGTTGATTCCATCTGATACGTTGAAGAATTTTACCCTCTCCCCTTTTTAACTGTTTACCACCTACCTATTAACTCCTCGTTTACCTAATACCTCATCCCACAAAACATTTTTACAGACCTCACGCACTTCCATTAACAACCTTCTTCATTTGCGGCCAATGGTTATGCAGAGTTCCGAAGTTGTTCCCTCCACTCTCTCCCCACATCCATTTCTTCAGTTCCGAAAGTACATCCCTATTCATTATTCTATGCCAACGCCCTTATTCTCATTCTTAACCCTTTCGTGCTTCCTTCCAGAGAAGCTTCCCCCTATTCTTTTGTAAGTCCCCAATCATCCTCTTTTCCAAACTGTTCAATTTACTCATTTTTTTCCTCCTTCGTATGCAGCCTTAATCTTCCTTTTATTTCCTTTCGCTTATATAATTCCAAACACGTTTCTTTTGAGACCTCATCATTGTTTTTAAGTACATTGTCTTGTTCACTTCTTCATCTTTTACATTTTATGTCTAGAAAATAGTTACAATTCTTTTCTTTCGGGCTTAATATTAGATGTGACTTCCTACGACTATTTAACACATCTGATTACTTCTCTTGCGCAACCTACTAACAAAGCCTTCCTTCATTTGAGTTCAGATTTTTCAGTTTATATTGTTCACATTCAAACTGATTTTATTTGGCAAAACGCTTTTCGCATACTTACTGACTTTAATTTCTTGCCCACTTCCTTCCTCATCTCTTTCCTCTCCATGCCAACACATACTTCAAAATTTCTCCTTCACCAACACAAAATTCAATCCATACTTTTTCACTTCCAATATCATCTCTACCTGACACCAACTCTAGATTATACTTATGAATCCTTTATCGTTTGAAGAAAATAAATTGCTGAACACAACACACATACTTCTCTCCTCACAGAAAATCAGTCTCCCTTCCTACCGATTTCTCATTTTCTCCCGTTCATCCCCAAACACCTGCTTATGCCATTCCCGTTTTTCGATTACTATCCAACCATTTTAGGTTCTCCCAACACAATCAATCTGAATTCTCCTACTCATCCGCATGCCAAAAGATCACATTCAGACTATATCCTCTGGAAATCGCACTTTCCTCCACACCCTTCAGATGAACGTTTTCGAAACTTAAGTACACCATATAGAATTTTAGTACTAAACACAAAAACTTCCATCATTAGGCTTGTGACCACATGTCATTCATTAAAAATCGCCATCATTCCTTCTCTCCCCCTCATACCTAATTTCCACTCCCGACACACACACTGCTACATCACTCGTGTTCACCTCTTCCTTCATCTTTGTTTCAGACAGCAAGCAAGCAAATCAAATTTACCTTTATCTAAATGCATCCATCACTTCCTCTCTTTCTTCTCTCATCATTTTATTTCCCTCTTGGACATTATGCACTCATTAACGATTATTACAATTCTACGCGCGAAAATTACAAGGTGCTTGACCGTGACACGACCGATACCCGGGTCTGCGTAATCATACCCAAGAAGAAGAAAAGTGGTAGTGCAGCCAACCCCATCACTACCAATTAGGTCCCCTTTATACTCGCTCTACGATAGCCAGAATATAATAATCAGTAGTATATATAATATATATATATATTATATATATATATAGTATATATACTATATATATATATATTATATATATAATATTATATTTATTATATTATATATATATATATATACTATATATAGATATAGTATATTTTAATCTCAATTTCCATATCAATAAAATATATATATATAAGACGAAGGAAAATAATTTCACCCGCCACAGGACACGAAACCATTGCCAAGCAAGCGTCGCCGTTAGGGGAATGTACAGGACGCTCTAACTCGACTGGTCCAAGCCCGCTCCAGAAAGAAGCATCTTCGGAAACAGTTTTCAAGTCATCCTGCTTCGATTATCACTGCTTGGAACCTCGGTGCTTATTAAAATCCATAGAAGGGTGCTTGGAACCCTCTGCTGGGACAACACATGGGGGTTGCTCATTGGTTACAGGAGCAACCGTTTGAAGTCAAAGAACAACGCCAACGCGACACAAGAATAGTTTCGACGAATCTTTCGCTTTCCATCCTTCGCAAAATTTTCACCCGCCACAGGACACGAATACCATTGCCAACATGCGTCGTGCGCGGTTAGGCACATGTACAGGACGCTCTTACCACAAGACCGATCGCCTCCCAAGAAAGAAGGTATCTCGGACCAGTTTTCTAATTTCCTGCTTCGATATCACAGCTTTTAAACTCGGAACTTATTAAAATCCATAGAAGGGTGCTTGGAACCGCCACTTGGGTCACATGGCATTCCGCTGGGGTGCCCCTGGGTTGCAGGAGCAGCCAATCAAAGTCAAGCAACGCCAAATGGGCACAACAACAGTTGCGATAAATTAATGCAATAATAATAAGAAAAAAAAAATCACTCGCGACAAAGACTCGAACCATAGCCAGCAGCGTCGCCGCTAGACAATGTACAGAAGGCTCTACCACTAGACCGATCCACCTCTCCTAAAAAGAAGCCATCATGAAACAGTTTTTAAGTCTCCTGCTTCGATATCACTATTTTGAAACTCTGAGCTTATTAAAATCCATTGAATTGTGCTTCGAACCCAACGGGGCCACATAGCATTTCGCTGGGGTGCTCCTGGGTTACAGCAGCAACCAACGAAAGTCAAGCTACACCAACATGGGCACAACAACAGTTGCGACAAATTAATGCAATAATAAGACAAAGAAAAATTTCACTCACGTCAGAGATTCAAACCATCGCCAACAGCGTCGCTGTTAGACAATGTACAGAAGGCTCTACCACTAGACCAATCCGCCTCCCCAAGCACTCTTCTATGGATTTTAAAGTTCTGATGCTTCGAGTATCACTGCTTGGAACTCGGTGCTTATTAAATCCACATAGAAGGGTGCTTCGGGAACCAGTACTTGAAAACGTTCCGAGATGCCTA
Source organism: Trachelipus rathkii (assembly GCA_015478945.1). Lineage (NCBI taxonomy): Eukaryota > Metazoa > Arthropoda > Malacostraca > Isopoda > Trachelipodidae > Trachelipus > Trachelipus rathkii. The sequence continues at coordinate 2,141 of JABUQX010009763.1, read as the reverse complement.
TACTTTCCTGGAGCATGGACCAGTGGTAGAGCGTCCTGTACATTGCCTATACGGCGACGCTGTTGGCAATGGTTCAAGTCCTTGTGGTGGGTGAAATTTTTCTTTCGTCTTCATATTGGCAAATTTTGTCCACGTTGTTGTTGCCCATGTTTGGGCGTTGTTGACTTCTAGTTGGTGCTCATTACCCAGCTCGAAGTACCCGCAGGCAGAATGCCAAGTGTGACTCCAGTCAGGGGTTCACAAGCACACTTCCTATAGGAATTAACATATACTATATACTATATATTAATATATATATATATATCATATATATATATATATATTACTTTATATACTATAATATATTATATTATATATATATACGTATATATAATAATATACTATAATATAATAAATACTATACTATTATATGAAAACTTAACGTTACAATTATTTTATTACTTTTTATTGTTCAGGTCTTGATTGTGAAATCGACATTCAACGAACAATTCAAATGGTAAGATCTCAAAGATCAGGAATGGTGCAAACAGAAGCTCAATATAAATTTGTTTACCTCGCTGTTCAGCATCACATAGAAACTGTGCAGCAACGTATTTCCGCTGAACAAGTAAGTAATTTGCTATTCATTTAATTCATTTTACTACATATTTTCATCTAGCACTTTATTTACATTTTGATACGAGAACATTTGGTATCTTTATCAAATTTTCTTGCAAAGTTTTAAAGGAAACATTTATCTTTAAAACTGTGTGCTGTTGATGAAATAGTTTTGTTATTTAATCTAGGGAGTACTGTAAAAATTTCTTGTGTTATCTCGCTTGTTCGTTACATGCGAGTATATTTGATATAGACTTACGGTTAAGGTTCCCTTCTGCAGCCAGCAGATTATTTAGAATAGGTATTTAGACTAAATGTATCCGTTTAATTTAGACTAAATATTCCCGTTTGACATGTTGACGGCCAACAACATGCACCACATATAAATATTCAAATTTATAGCTTATCCCTCGCAAAATGCTTTAATTTACGTAATTCGAATTATTGCCAGCCACTGGTGGTTCAAACAATTCATTTCAAGCATAGATTAGTTGAATTTCTTCGATATCACCTGCAAAACACACACACATTCTTTTTTCTGCTGGTTAACAGATTTCGTTGATTCTGTTCAGTTAAAAGACGGTGGTAGCTTCTTCTTTATTAGGGCTTTGGCAGTTAGTAAAAAAAAAAATTAGTTTATGTTCAATATGAGCTAATTATTAGTTTTTATGGTTTGCAATCGTTGTAATTTAGTTATAGTTTATATATATATATACACTCACGAGCAAATAATATTATATATATACTATTATAATACTATATTATAAATATATAATAGTATATATATAATATATAATATAATAACATATACATTCTTATACTAGTGACTTTCTTTCCTTTCTTTCTTCACCCTTCTTTGCCCCAACGATTGGGGTAAGGTGCCTGTTACATAAGCATCAGTAAAGAAGAAGCGATCAGTTAGGAGAAATGCACAAACGTCGGAGAAAAGAAAGCCACGCAGCCTTCGACCGCCCCTCCTGACCATTACATAGCGAGAGCCTCCGTTCCACATACAGAAATCCAGCCAAGAGCATTTCCTATGGGGACCGCACCGGACCACCTCCTCACCTTATGTAAATCGTCAATGTAAGGGTCTATCCCCTGGCCCTAAGTGGCAAAACCATCCGCCACTTACAAACACCCCGACACTTCTCTCCTATCCATCGCACCTTTATCTCGCCTCTGCCAAACTCCATCTCCTCTCCCTTCAGACATTCGCTTCCACCCGACCTCTAACTCTCGACTTCGCCTTCAGTCGGTCCTCCCACGCCGCGTCGGTTCCCAACACACTCAAGCCCACCTACTTACACTTCACGCTAACCATATGTACGGTCCTAGTCACCCATCCCTACATACCTGGAGGCTTCAGTCTGGGGAAACACCCGGCATGGGATATGGCGATTCTACCACACATTTAACTTTTCATTTAATCTGCTCATTTAACCCCCTCTTCCACACCACACCACTCTCTAAATTAACGTCATTCCTCTCTTCTATCAATGTCTTTCTCACCACCTACCGAGAGCGCCCCATCTCTCTGTTTT
>JABUQX010009762.1:0-12500 GCA_015478945.1 Trachelipus rathkii | reverse complement strand
GAAAATTTTGCTAGCAGAACCAATTATATGTATTTAAATTTTAGAGCAAACACTATTAGATTTTTTTATTTTTAAAAATTATTTGTAAATCGCTTTTTAATTTATTATTATTATTATTATTATTTATATTATTATTATTATTATTATTATTATATATTATTACTATTATTATTATATTATTATTATTATTATTCATTATTATTATTTATTATTATTATTATTTATTATTATTATTATTATTTATATTAGTATATTTGAAGGTAAATTTTTAAAAGACATTTATTTTTAATGTCTTATCACTTTAAATTTTGAAGAAGAAGAAAATTTAATTCTATAGTTAGAAGATAAGTAAATAGCGACAGTTAAAAATTCACATTAGTAACTATTTAATTGCTCGTCAAAAAATATGTGCTGTTTCTTTTTTTTCTAAGGGACTCGTTTCACTCATGAAATGTTTTATCATGCAAAATATTGTACATGCATACAATATCATTCTAAGTAAGCCAACATGCAAAACCCAAGTCACCAATTAACAACAACAAGATTGTCAAAATATTCACCAATCAAAGGCTACTACAAAACTACCAATAAGACCTAGGTCTATGATACGCTATATGATATAGTCTTATCTTAAATATTGCAAGTGAATCACAATCAAAAACTTATAACCTTGCAATAAATCAGCGGAAATACCATTCACTTAAATAAGCTGCAGTGTCCATTGACAAGAGTTACCAAATAATAAGCAAACCCAATTGTTTATTAGGCGTTGCCTCAACAAACAAAATAGCCATTTACCTTTTACAAATCTATATTTCTGCAGGAATTGAGATATCATAATTGCAAAACTCCTGGGCAAACAAAGTTTCGTCGGGGGCAAGCACTGTTCATCCTCCGTAACACAGATAGTAATCGAAATAATGCATGGCAGCGTCCCCGGGTATGAGGCGGTGCATCCTCTGGACACAGCCCTGAAACAAAACTACTGTATAATAGAATTCTATAATCTATAAATAAACTGGGTCTTTTTAATAATCCAGACAATCGAATTATTTAAAAGCATGCGGACAAAAAAAAAAAAAGAAAAAAGAGTAAAAAATTATTTTTATATATAATTTTTAATTTTTTGAGCTTCAGAGATAATTGGTATATTCGAAAATATTTTTAAACTTTGAAAGATAATTAGCATATAATATATATATATATATATATATATAATATATATAATATATATAATATTTACTATATATATATATATATATATAATATATAATATATATATATATATATATTAGATATGTGTGTGTGTGGTAACAAAAATTTTCTGGCTGCGGTTATCTGTATCGCTAGAGAGCGATCGCGGTAGCGCTAGGTATACGGTATACTATCGCGATAGCGCTAGGTATACGGTATACTATCGCGGGAGCGCTAGGGAATCATAGTTATGGTGAGTTTTGCTAAAGGAATGATAAGATTTAGTGTGAAGCTAATTAATTAATAACATACCGTAAAACGGGGTAAAATGGTAAGGCCGGGGGAAATGATAAATGCCCAAAAAAAATATAAAATTTTTAATTTTATGGTAACTTAGTCAAATCTATTATTAACTTGTGTAAAGCTATATCTGTTAAGAATACTTAAAACTACATTTTTAGTTAATTAAGATAATAATATAAGATAGATATCTAAATATGTTTAATATTTTTTTGTTTCAGAGTATAAATTTTTCAGTAAAATTTTGATGTCCAAACTAAGAATCGTACATTCGCAGCTATATTAGATACAGGCTCCAAATCAACAAGGCTTTTTTAAAACTTATCGAAGTAAGCACTGATGTTGTTAAAATTAACAAAAAATAGCTAGTGTAAGAAAAATATGTCTAAAACTAAATCGGGGTAAAATAAAAACTATTCGGGGAAAAATGATAAATGCATATATGTACTTATAATGTTAAATATTTTTGGTTGAATAAATTGAACAATACACATGTTTAATTCCTATGTAAGTCTTTTAACTAAATTAATTTTAAATTAACCTATATTAACTAAATTAATTTAATTAACTAAAATTTAATTCAAATTTAATCATATTTAGTTTAACTAAATTAATTTAAATTATCTAAATTAACTAAATTAATTAATTTAACTACATTTAATTTAAATTTAATCATATGTAAGTTTAACTAAACAAAATTATGCTATACCATAATGTTTATTTTTATTTCAGATGCCTACCTATCTTAGAAGCCAGAAAGATATGCAACGTTCCAACAATGACTCTATGGAGGAGGGTCAATAAGAAGGTTACCAAACCTGGGCGAAGTGGGCGACACACTGCTCTCTTACCTTCTGAAGAGAGAAATATAGCCAACCATTTGGCTCTTCTCGGAATTTACGGATTGGGTCTAAATTCCCTTGAAATAAGAAACTTTATTTGTGACTATTTGAATAGCCAAAATCGGATTGTATGTGAGTTTAAGGGCAATAAACCAGGCGAAGACTGGTATGAAGGGTTCCTGAAAAGAAACAAAGACATTCTATCTGTTAGGAAAGATCAAAATATTTATCGAAAAAGAGCTGCCATAACTAGAGAAGTAGTTGAAAGTTATTTAGATTGCCTTGAAACAAGTTTAGAGGGGGTTCTTCCACAGATCATCATCAATTATGATGAAACAAACTTGACTGACGACCACAGCTCGAAAGTGGTGGCCTGTGGAAGAAGTACAAAACGTGTAGAATGAGTTATGAATACCTCCAAGTCGTTGGTGTCCATCATGTTTGCGGCAACTGCAGTGGGTGAAATTGTACCTACATATGTTGTTTATAAAGGTGATCGATTACTTGACTCACACATAGGGGGGGACATAGTGATTTTACGTAAATATAACACGTCCAAGAGTGGATGGTTTGATGGGCCTATTTTTGAAGACTACATCAATTCAATTATTATTCCATTCTTTGGTCATCGGAGGAAGGAAGATACCAAAATTTTAATTGGTGATAATCTTCCTTCCCATATGTCCTCTGAAGTCCTTGAATTGTGTGAGGAACACAATATAAAATTTGTTTTCCTTCCACCAAATTCAACCCACTTATTGCAACCATTGGATGTTGCAGTTTTTCACCCTTTAAAGATTTCTTAGAGGAAAATTTTAACAGAATACAAGGAGGGTGTTGGAAAATACCAAACCACTTTAAGCTGTAATATTTTCCCAACATTGCTATTACAATTTCTAAATGCACTTGCCAAAACATGGAAAGCAAATGTAGTGTCAGGATTCAAATCCTGTGGGATTTATCCTTTGGATAAAGCCAACGTTTTATAAAAATTTGAAAAAGAATCTCCAACGAAAAAATACAGAAGTCCGGAAGTTAGCAAAAAATTTATTGAAGTGGTTCAGAATATGAGTCACGAAAAGTCACAAGAAAAGAGAAAGCGAGGTAGAAAGATAAACGTAACACCAGGAGTCTCTATATCTACAAGAGACTTACAAGAATGTTCCACCTCCAGGACCCAAGAACCAATTTTGACTGAAGATGCACCCGAACCAGAAACAATAGCGGTAGAAAAAGGTAACTATATTCTGGTAAAATATGATGTTGGCCAAAAACAACCAATATATTACCTGGCTAAGGTTCTAAGAATGAATGAAGAGGAAAATACAGGCACCTGCTCAGCAAAATTTCTAAGAAAATATGAATCCTCACAAAAAGGTAGAGCAGGTTGCCTTTGCTTCAAAGCCCCTCTCACTGAAGACATTGCAACTATTGACATAGAGCAAATAATAAAAAAAGTAAAAATTGTTCAAATTAGTCGAGGCAATTATTATGTCGCCAAAAACGAAAGCCCTGTATCTGTTGGAGAGTTTAACATCCGATAGAAATCTATTAAAAAAGTGTACAAATTCTAATATAAGTTAAAAAATAATATAAAGTGAAAAATAGTGTAATAAAAAATTTTAAAACTGAAAAACAGGGTACAAATTTTTTTTATAAAAATGTAAAACATTTAAAGTCATTTTTGTAAATGGCTTTTTTTGAATTTATATTACTTTAATTTTTATAATCTTTTTTTCATATACCGTAAGTACAATGTAAAGGATTTAAAGGCATATTTGAAAATGCATTATTTTGGAGTTATTACTTTAGTTTTTATAATCTTTTTTCATTTTTATTTTAGTTTTTATAATCTTTTTTCATATACCATAAGTACAATGTAAAGGATTTAAAGGCATTTTTGTAAAGCCATTATTTTTGAGTTTTAATCATTTTATTTTGTATAATCTTTTTTCATATAAGAATATATATGAGCATGTATGAGCATGAACATGTATGTATGTGTACTTAAAGTATTAGTCATACCGTATATATTTGTATTTTTTAATTTTTTTTTTGTCAATTTATCATTTTCCCCCATCCTCTTACCATTTTCCCCCCGATACAAAATTTGGGGACCACATTTTTTTAACGCAAAGGTAAAAAATATCTATTATCAGTACAGTTTTTTTATTATTCTTTTTATATATAATTACTCTTCAGGGGATGATCCAATATTTTAGATTTTGGGACCCCATTTTAGCCCCCACCTAAAAATGAACATCAAATTCGGAATTATCGCCGATTTTGACCCTATAAACACCAAACTGTAGCTTTTTTTGGCCTCTAAAAAGTTGTTTTCCGGGGGTTTTCTGTGTCTGTAGTCATTCTTTCAAAATTTTCAATTTTTCAAAACCCATGTTTTTGTTATTTTTCGTACAACTTCCAGAATTTTTTTAGGAATGACGTCAGAACTTGGAAATATGTCATAGAATGGTCCATACCTACAATAATACGTATTACATTTTCAATTTTTTGAGTGTGTCAGCGTTGTCCAATTTCCAACCCATTTTTTTTTTTTTTTTGAAATGAAAAATTGCGATGAATTTTTTTCCTGCTAATGCGAAGTGAATGAAATTTTCAGGACATATGTCAGTCGGGGGATGCACATGTTTTACTAATAACTTTTCTTTGGATTATGCATTTAGTTTTGGATTTGTTCTTTAAAAACCAAATTTTAAAAAAAAAAAATTTGAAAAATTGGAACAAATTCTTTTGATTATACAAAAAATTATTAAGTAAAAAAGTCTATCTCGCGCCCAACTATACAAGCCCTAAAATTTGATGTTGAATCGCATAAGTAGAAAAAAAAATCTCAATATTTCACTTTTTGAACGATTAAATTTTTAAAAGTGAAATATCGAGATATTTTTTTTTCTACTTATGCCCTAATCAACATCAAATTTTCAGAGCCTATATAGTTGGGCGAGATTACCCTTTTTTACTTAAATTAATTGTTTGTATACTCAAAAGAGAATTTTAAAATCTCCAACTTTTTCTTTGAAAATCTGTTCCAAAAACAAATCCAAAACTATGCACTAACAAAGAAATTCATCAAGTAAAAATGTGCCTCGTTGTTCCACGACTTCAGTAGCCCTAAAATTTCATTCACTTGCCCTGAGCCAGGAAAAAATTTCAAAATAAAAAAAAAAATGGGTTTTGGAAATTGGAACACGCTGAGCACATGAACTTCAAAAAATCAAAAGATTAATACGCTAATTATTTAGTAATGGACCAAGTATGATATTTCAAGTTTTCAAAGTCATTTTTGAAAAATCTGAAGTTTGATACGAAAAATGTCAAAACATGGGTTTGAAAAAATTGAAAATTTCTTAAAGAATGACTGACAGACACAGAAAACCCCCGAAAACAACGTTTACGAGCTAAAAAAAGCTTACAGTTGGTGTTAGCTATAGGGTCAAAGATCGGGCTTGATATTCCGATTTGATGTCTTTTTAGGTGGGATGAAAACTGGGGCCAGCCCCAGCCCAATATTGGATCATTGCCCTCAGATGACTATAAATTTGCATATATATTCAAATAAATATACAGAAGATAAACGATGTAATTGTAGTGGAGAAGTGAATTTTTTTTATATCTGAAAATTTTGAAAAAATTTACCATTTTCCCCGTTTTACGGTATGTTTTCTTTTTCGTATATCACTTCTTAACCAATTTTAATTTTAAATTTAACAAAAATTTCAAAATTCCTTAAAATCTTCTCAAATTCTGCAAAGATAAAACGATTGGCTAGATATGTGAAAAAATCTATAAACTATTATTTACTCTGAACATCGCAGCGATTATAATCTTCAAGGGGAGACAAAATCAAAATCAAAATTTTCACATTTTTTTTTTATTATCTAAATTAGTAGAAAAATTCCTCCTGAACATCATGGTGTAATATTTTTTTAAAAATGCTTAAATAAGTAAATCGGGAAACTGTATTTTAAGATGGTTCTTCCGGAATCAAATTCAATTTCAGTCCAAAAATGCCTTCCACTTTTTCTATCATATGCTTCATATAATCTTAGAAAAATCTGATTTTTTTATTTCATCATCTCAACCTCGCTCATTCTTCGGATTTTACCGAGTCAAATAAATGGAGCCGGAGCCGGATCCGGAGCCGGAGCCGGGTATATTTTTTTCCATGAAATAATTTTTTTTAGATGAAAAATTGATTGCCAGAAGACTTGCTACGAACCCAATTTTCAATAGTACAGAATCCTTATTCGGATCCTGAGCCGGATCCGGAGTAAGCCGGTGAGTCTTGAGGGTCGGACACGGAGCCGGAGCCGGAGTATGATTTTTTTTTTATCGAAGGAATAATTTTCGTTGAGATCTGTCAGGAACATTTTCAAAATAGTGCAAAACTTAGTCCGGATCGGATAGCTGAAGCCGAAGTGGAAGCTGGGAGCCGGAGCGCCGATCCTGTGGTTAGGATTTTTTCAAATATTTTCAGGCGTGAAAAATTAATGCCAGAAAGACGACTGAACAATTTTTCAAATTAGTACATGATAAGCTGGAGCAAAAGGGATGGGAAAGCCGGAGCCGGAGCCAGGAGCCGTGGAGCCGGAAGCCGGAGCCGGAGCCGGAGCCTGGTATGAATTTTTTTCAAAAAAAAACTTTTTTTATAGCACTAAATTTTAACTGCAAGAAGACATGCTGAACAAATTTTCAAATAGTGCAGAATCCTATGCGGGTATCCGGAATCCGAAGTCACGCAGTCAGGAGTCGAGAGTGGGTAGCCGAAGTCAAGGCCCGGTTTGCCCCGTAGTTTGATTTTTTTTCGAAAATTTTTTTTTTTAGCGTGAAAAATTATTGCCAGAAGAATTGCTGAACAATTTCAAATACAGAAACCTTAGTTGATCCGCGATCCGAGGCGGGTCGCCGGGAATTCTGTGGCTAATTTAAATTTTTTTTAAGAAATTTTTTTTTTTAAGATGTTAAAATTTGTTGCCAGAAGACGCTGCTGAAGAAGTTTTCAAAATAGTGCAGAAATCCTTAGTCGATCCCGTTTCCGGAGGCGGGCCGTGAGTCGAGAGTCGAGCAAGGTCAAGACCGGTCAGGTATAGTATAATTTTTTTTAGGGAATATTTTTAGATTGAAAATTTATTGCTAGAAGTCGGCTAAACAATTTTCAAGATAGTGCAGAAACCTTAGTCAGATTCGGAGGCAAAGGTGAAGTCGGAGCCGGAGCCGGAGCCGGAACTTGGGTATGAATTTTTTTTCTAAAAATATATTTGTAGGTGAAAAAAAATTTAATGCCAGAAGACGCACCTGAACAATTTTTCAACGATAGTGCAGAAGACCTTAGTCAGGAGTGCCGGTGTATCCGGCTTCGATGGATCCGGATAAGGAGACGATCCTGGGGATACTTTTGTATATGAGAAATAGTTTTTAGCTTATTATTTATGCAAGTATGATGGTCACAAAAATACGTTGGAGTATCAGAATATTTTCTCCGAGTTTTGAAACTCCTCAAAACTATGAAATCACTTAACAAGATTTTTCTCTGTTTTTCGACAAAATATATTTTACAAACACACAAAACAATTAATTTGCAATAGAAGCACTGCCGGATGCTGAACAATTTCAAATAGGTTCAGAAACCTTAATGTCGACCCGGTTCCGACCCGAAGCCGGGATCCTGAGTCTATGAATTTTTGAAAAAAAATATTTTATTAGTGAAAACCTGTTTTGACCAGAAGACTATCTGAACAATTTTCAAATAGCTTATTGCAGAAACCTTTAGTCAGATCCGGGCCGAATTGAATACGTGGAGTCGGAAGCTGGTCAGTAGGAGCCGGAACTGGAGTCAGAGCCAGTGAGCCTGGTATTGATTTAGGGTCAACAAAACATATTTTTTACGGGTGAAAAATTTAATGCCAGAAAAAGTATCTGAACAAAATTTCAAAAAGTTCTGCAAACTAATCTTAGTCGAGGCCGGATCCGGTTCCAGATTTCTGAGGCCTTATCCTTGGTATAAAGTTTTTTCAAAAAATTTTACTAATAAAAATAATTTATCCAGAAGACTGCTGAACAATATTTCCAAATGTGCAGAATCCTGTAAATCGGATCCGGATTCGATTCTGGAGCCGTTGAGCCGAAGTCGGAGCCGGAAGTATGATTTTTTTTGTTGAAAGATTTATGATAATGGAAGTGTGACCTGAAGCACATTTTCAGAATAAATGCATGAAACCTTAGTTTCAGATCCGAAGGCCGGAGCCGGAGCCGGAGCCGGAGCCGGATCAATTTCGCTGCGTTTTTATTTCATTCAAAAAATATTCTTTTTTAGGCGAAAAATGTAATGCCAGAAGACGTGTTTAAACAATTTTCAATTAGTACAAAAAAACCTTAGTTGGATCCGGACGCGGATCCGGAGCGGGAGCCGGAGCCGCGGTCCTGGGTATTTGAATTTTTTTTAAGAAAATTTTTTAGGTGAAAAATGTCATTGAAAAGATCATGTGACCTCGAACAATTTTCAAATAGATGTCAGGAACCTTTGATGGACTCCGGATCCGGAGCAGGATCCGGAGTGGGATCCGGAGCCGGAGCCGAATCGTTGCATTAATAATATTTTTTCAAGAAATTTTTAGTTGAACAAAAATTAGTGTTCTAGATTCTGACTAATTATTTCAATATAGGTTCAAAAACGCTCTATTAGTCGATCGGAGTCTTGGATCGGAACCGGAGCGGAGTTAGGAACCGGATCCGTTTATAAATTTTTCCTCAAAGAAAATTTTTTTAGATGAATGAAAAAATTATTGCCGGAAGACCGTGCTGACACAATGTTCAAATGTTCGCAGAAACCTTCATGTTGGATCCGGATACCGGAGTCGGAAACGGAGCCGGATTCGGGGGTATAATTTTGTTACTATAAATATTTTTTCTTATTGGTTGAAACAGCTTTATTGCAGAAGACATGCAAAACAATTTTCAAATAGTGCAGAAACCTTAGTCGGATCCCGTGCCGATCTGCGAGCAGCAAGCCGTGAGTATGATAACGGAACCGATTTCTGGGCATTCAAATTTTTTCAAAAAATATTTTCTGAACATGTGAAAAAATTATTGCCAGAAAGTACTGCCACAATTCTCAAACAGTGCAGAAACTGTAGTCGGAGGTGAAGCCGGAGCCGGAGAAAAATAATAATTAATTTTCTTTTTAAGTTGGTAAAAAAAATATAATCAAAGGTTGGGAGAAAATGAAAAAGATTAGTATGATATATATATATAACTTATATATATACTCATATATATATATATATATATATTATTAATATTATATATATAATATATATATATATATATATATATGGATTGACTTATGGAAAGGAATCAGAGGTGGTGAGGTAGCAAGGTGATGGTGTTTAGAAGTTAATGGAGAATGAAGAGAGTGGAGGGTGCCCCTACCTATTATATGCGGATGATTTAGTTAAGTGTGGCGAATCTGAAATACTTTGGGGGATTAGTAGAGAAGATTGGCAGGTGTGTAAAAGAGGGATTTGAAAGTAAACGTAGAATAGAGTAAGGTGTGATGAGTGAGGATAGTTCTCTGTGTAAAGTTATGTTAGATTGGGAGCAGCTGGAAACAAATGTCTTAGTTCAAATATTTAGGATTTATGGTTGATCACTTTCTCCCGGATGATTGCAGAACTTTGTTCTTAATTGTTGGAATGGAAGGAGGTGGCCGGTGCAATAAATTCCTTGGTGGATTAAATCTTTGGTGAAGTCTTGAGTGTGCTAGGGTCTTAGCATGACGTATGCTTATTACCTGTGCTGATGTTATAGTTAATAATAGTGTGAGACTATGTCGTGCGCAATAAGAGTACAGATATAAAGTACAGGATATAGAGACTGTTCTGCTGGGGCTACACGGCATTTTGAGGGGGCCCCTGGGTTACAGGAGCAACCAACCAAAAGTCAAGCCACGCAAACATGGGCACAAGATGCTTGTTGCGATAAAATTGCAATAATAAGACGAAAAAATTTAGCTAGCGGCCGGACTCGAACCATCGAAACAGCGTCGCCGTTAGACAATATACAGGAGGAAGCTCTACCCCTAGTCCGATCTGCCACTCCAGAAAAAGAAGTATCTCGGAAGAAGTTTTCAAGTCTCCTGCTTCGATTCACTGCTTTGAAACTCGATACTTATTAAATTCATAGAAGGGTGCTTTTAACCCCTACTGGGGCTACACAGCTTCTGCTAGTTTGCTCTCGTGTTACAGGAGCAACACTCCAAAGTCAGGCCACGCCGACCATGGGAACATCTTTCTTGTTGCGATAAATTTGCCCAATATTAAGACGAAGAAAAATTCACTCGCGCCAGGACTCAAACCATCGACAACAGCGTCGCCGTTGACAATGTACATTTGAGCCTCTACCACTAGTCCGATCCCCCCTCCGAAAAAAAGAAGGCATCTCGGAAGTGTTCAAGTTTCCTGCTTCGATTCACTGCTTTGAAACTGATTACTGATTTACAATCCACAGAAGGGTCAAAAAAAAAAACAAAACGTGTTGGAATCCTCTGCGGCCACACGCATTCTGACTGCGGTGCGGTTGTTGCCTGAGGGTACAAAAGGCAACCGACCAAAGTCAGTAGGAACCGCCGACATGCGAAAAACGATGCTTGTTGCCGAACAATTGTGCAATAATTAAGACGAAAAACATTTCATTCGCGCCAGGACTCGAACACCGACAACAGCGTCGCCTTAGACAATTAGTACATGGAGCTCTACCAAAAATAGTCGCAATCCCCGCTCTGCCCAAAAATAAAGACATCTGGAAGTTTTCCAAATAACCCTGCTTCGATATCACTGCTTTGAAACTCGATCAACTTATCTTAAATTCAGAAGAAGGTGATTGGAAACCCCTACGGGGGCTACCACGGCAGTTCTACTGGATTGTCTCCTGGTTAGCCAGTAGCAACCGGACCGATAGTCAAAGAACGCTCGACGAATTCTCACAACATGCTTTGTGCCTACAACATTTGCAATAATAAGGACGGAAAAAATTCAATCACGCCAGGACTCGAACCACCGACAACAGCTTGCCGTTAGACAAATTGTACAGTAAGCCTCTACCAAATAGCCCAACTTCGCCGCCTGCCCAAAAAATAAGTACTCTTGAAGTTCAAATCTACCTGCTTGATATCACCCTATGAAAACTCTAATACTATTTTAACTGCCACGGGCAAGTGTGGTCTGAACCCCTGTTCTGGGGCTACACGCGCATTCTTCAGGGTGCTCGATGGGGTTACAGAGCAACCTACCAAAGTTCAAAGAACGACCGAGAAACGCAGAAACATGTTTGTTGTGGCCCGCAACATTGAGCCGAGATAATAACGACGAAAAAGAATTTCCACTCGTGTGCCAGACTTGAACCATCGACAACAGCGTCGCCGTTAGACAGTGATGTTCAGGAGGCTCTTACCACTAGCTCGGATTCCGACTCCCCAGAAAGAAGTAATGGCCATCATCGGATAATTTTCAAAGTCTAACTGGACTTCGATTATCAAAGGCATTGACAGATACTTGGCTACTATTTATCATCTACCGTAATGAAGGTGAGGTTCGAACCCCTCCATCTGGGGCTACACGGCATATTCTTCAGGGTGTGCTCTCTGCATGGAGTTACAGGAGCAGACAGACCAAGGTCAAGGATCGACACAGTGCGGCACAAACATGCTTGTTGCGACAAATTGCAATAATAAGACGAAATAATTAAAGCACTCGTGCCATGACTCGACACCATTCTGACAACAGAGTCGCCGTTTTAGAGCATCATGCTTTCCAGCCAGGCTCTCCCCACCTAGCCGAATCCGCCTCCCCTCAGATAAGAGAACATCTCGGCAAGTTTCAACATCTCCGTTCGATATCCACTGTTTTTGAAACTCAGATACTTATTAAAATCCAAGAAGGGTGGTGGAACCCCTTTCTGGGTCTACTCGGCGATTCTTCCAGGTGCGTGCCCAATGGGATTACAGATAGGGCACAGACCAAGTCTGAAGGACAGCACGACATGCGCAAACAGTCTTGTTCGACCCACCCTAAGACGAAAATAATAAGACGAAAAAATATTTCACTTCGCGCCAGGACTCGATACACACGATCTCTCTCTTTTTTA